>JAIUZE010003139.1:0-130036 GCA_022085475.1 Heliosperma pusillum | reverse complement strand
GTCGAGTTTGAATTTTCTTGACTTTTGAGTCGGGTTTGACTTTCTTGACTTTTGAGTCGGGTTTGACTTTCTTGACTTTGAAACCGTCTTTGACTTTTTCCTACACATCACACTCCCTCCTTAACCTAATATTCATTCAACACAAAATCAAACCAAGCTTTCTTCCTCTCTAAGAAAACCCAATTATTTCCCTCTTTGAATATCGATCTTTGATTCGTCGTAACTTCTTCGTTACTTGATAGAATTTACGTAAGTTTATCTTATTCTTCTTCCCGTACCTTCCTCTATCCGTATTGATAATAAAATTATCGTCTTTCTCGCTTTTTAAGCATTCCGTCTTTCTCAAGATGAACTTTATTCATCTTTTTACGATCTAATTGTAGGTGGCGACCTCCAAGATCCCGACAACGACTATTTCCTTATAGAAGAGGAGCTTGACGATCATTAGAGACGCTCAAAGGTAACGGTGAAGGGTTACTCGGTATTACTTACGTGTTTTACATGTTTATATGCTAGAAAATCGGATTAGATTACGATTAGGAAGATTAGAATCCATGCTATGATTAGTAAATGATGTTATATGATGAATATTGATGATATATATTGATTGTTGATGATTATTAGAAGTATATATAAGTTTTGGATTGAATTGGTTAAGCCTTGGAAGCTCACGGATGAAGGGGTGTTCCCAGCCGGTCGACCGGCCGCCGGTCTGACCACCGGCTGAGAACACTCCAGTAACTCATTTGGAAACTTGGTTTTTTGCATGAAGAGGTGCTCCAGGCCGGCCCACCGGCCACCGGTCAACCCCCCGGCCTGGAACACATCAGTAGTGAAGTTTTGATTTTTGTGTGATGTTCTGTGCCGGTCGACCGGCCGCCGGTCTACCAACCGGCCCAGACCTCTTTTCTCTGTTTTTTGGGTTTTGCCTTGTGTTCTGAGCCGGCCCACCGGCCACCGGTCCCCTGCCCGGCCTGGAACACGGCTGTGTTGTTTTTCTTTAACTTATAAAACTCGTAATTTATAATAGTTCGCATGATCCGTTTACCGTATAATTTTACGTAATGTCTTATAATATTCATGGTTTGGATATATGATATCTCTTTCGCATGTATCACATGTTTTGTGACGGTTTTCGATATGTTCCCACTTTGAGTCGGTTTTTACAAATGAGTCGGTTTGAGCACTATTTTGTCTTGTGCTTTGTATTCTCATTCCCTTGGCTACCTTTCCGCTCGTAAGGCTGGAATGTCGGAACGGAGAGGTATCCTACTGCTTAAATGCATGTGTTAGTGGGCATACTACGACGTTGTTGGGAGTTGAACGCTATGCGTTGATCGACCCGGCCGTCAAATGTTGTGTACTTGCGAGGTGGTGTTATTTGCATGTAGCGTACCGCATGTTATGAGGCTTGAGCTCGTTTTCCGCCTCTTTCGTGAATTGATCTACCGAGAATGTGGGTACTCGGCGTTTTCTTTGTAAGACCGAGTCTTGGGTGCGAAACGTGATCGCATATCGAATCGGCAAAATTTGATTCCGAGAATCTGGTCAGGTTTAGATTAGGAGCCTTATCGTTCCTACCAGGAGGAAATGTGTCTACATAGGCGAAATGTAAGCATCGCGTATGAGTTCAGGGAAATGTGATCCCGTGGATGCCTTTTAATCATACTTGCCACGTACACGATGCTAGTGCGTTTCATTTACCGTGAGAGTTGTCGTCTTGTGTCGTCTTTGAATGCGTGATTTCATGACCTTATTCATGGTCATTGCATGATTGGACACCGTCAATGTCTTGGTTCGTGAATGGATGATAATATGTTGGTTTTAATGTGATCATCGCATGACTTGACTTGGTTTGTCTGTCGAGTCTCAATCTTATCAATCTTATACCGCTAACGGTGAGATGCAAGCCCTAGTGAGCGTATTTGGTTGCCTAAGAGTGTCTTCCCCGAGTCTTTGTATAACATGATGGATTCGGATTTGTATTCCATATGCTCTTATCACTACATATCGAATTGCCTATCTATTCTTATCTTATTTCACATGTATATCTATTATATGCATGCTTAACTTTTGTATTTCCTTTTATGTACGTTTAATGTGATATGGCTTGGAGAACCCGGCGTACTCCCCACTGCCTGTGGGTCATGTTTTTCATGGATGAACAGGTTGCTTGATTGGATGGCTTTTTGCTTGTGGTATTTTGGGTTCGTGTGTGAGCTAGCGGGCGTTGTCCCTGGATTAAAACACCTCTAGACGATTTTAGCTTGTTTGCTAAACACTTTTACTTGTTAACTTTTTGGAGAGACCTCGTCTCTTGATGTAGTATAATTCGTACTTTAGTTTGTAATTTTTGACACTCCTCGTATTCTTTCCTTGCATGTATAAAAGTTTTTAAAACTTCATATTTCCGCTATATAATTCACATGCTTGTTTGTTTTATATTTCCGTATTCGCGAGGGTTGTCACTCTCTTGCAAGTCACAAAGTAATGTTGGGTTTGGGTTTGTTGACTAAACTAAGATAACAACAATTAAAAGCAATTAAAAATGACGAAAGGAGTCTAAGACGAGAAAGATAATCAAATAACAAGCAATAAAAGGAAAGTCTAGGATCGGTGGGTTCAAATGGGTAATTTGGGTTTTAGTGAGTCGGGTTCATAATTAATGGGTAGTCAATCTTGGGCGCGGTGGATTGAGACTCTCGATCTTACAATCCCTCCCATATACCGAACCAAGTTAGCTCTCGCGTACACACGGTCGATATATTAACTATATGCAAATCCTAACATATTCCGAGGCTATCGATCTTACGGAAATTTATGATAAACACGAATCATGCAAGTTTGTCAAGCATGCATTTCATCAAACATATGGTATGCGAAAGTTGGAAGACAGACTAGTAATCAACAAATCAACCCAACAAACAAAGATTAACCCTCATTAAAACCCATTATCCCCCACTAATCCTAGATAAATCACTACTCAATCATACTCAAGGGAAATTCAACATTTACTAAAGATTGCAAAAGGAAATCAACAACAACAATAAACATGGTTCTAATTAACAATAAGTAGATAACAAGAATTGAAATGAAAACTTAATTAAAGACAAGATTAAGTAGAGAAATTATACCAACTTGGAGAAAGATGAGAACTTTGATATAAATACCAAGATTTTGTCACAAATCTTTGAATATAACCCAAGTTCCAACACTAAACCAAGTCGAAATTACTAATTAACCGACTAATTTTCTTAATTATAGAAGATTAATACAAGATTAAACACTAATTCTATGAGGGTTATAGATCTAGGGTTTCGTGCCCTTTAATTACATAAGAGGGTATATATATAGGTTTACAAAATGAAGGAAAGATGGGCCTCGAGAAGCTTTGTGGACTGGCAAAGTCACGACCGTGAAATGGGTTTCACGGTCGTGAAACACGTCTCACGACCGTGAAACTCTAAGTCACGGTCGTGAGATTAGTGGCAGAGCAAGGTCTTCTTTCACGAACAAGTCACGACCGTGAAGCAAGTTTCACGACCGTGACTGAGCTTTCACGACCGTGAAATGAGTTTCACGGCCGTGAGCTCAAATGCACGAAAATCCAACTTCTTGGACAGGCATCTGACGACCGTGAAATGCCTTTCACGCCCGTGAGATGCTCATTTCCCTTCTTCCTTCGCTTGACTTTGTTGCTTCCTTCCCGGTTTCGCTTGCCTTGACTCGGGAGGGCTTTGGCGCATCGAGTAGGGTCCCCAAGGGTATGCGGGGCCCCCAAGGTATGCCGTGGGTCCTACGAATGATTCACCTTCTTCTTTGTTGATCAAAACTAGGTAGAAATCGCCTCAATTGATGGTTTACCTACAAAAACACGATAAAAGCGAGAAATATGCTAGAAGAAGGTAAAACACGTAGAAACGCTCCTAGGGAGCGTTAAAGGCAAGCAAAACGAGACAAAAAGGGGTGAAAATGTAGGGTGAAATGACACTATATCAAATCTCCCCAAACCAAACCCTTACTCGTCCCGAGTAAGGATGAACAATAGTCAAGACCCTTAATTAACTACTCTAAACCTAACCGATACAAGGCAATTAACGGGCCTTGCTCGTCCCTTCAACTCGCAACAAGGTATCCATGAGGTAGGACACCTTCTTGCAAGGCAAGTGGGGTCTTGCCAAAACTCCGATGCATTCTAGGCAATAAAGCACACAAAACAAATGAGAATGCATCTACAAAAGCAAATGGCAACATGCCTCATCCATGTGCCGGGATTCATCTAAAATGGAAAAATTTTAAGAATGCAAATTCTCATGTACTTACTAGTTTTACAAAGAACTAAACCTAGAAAGATAGAAATAAATCACCTCTTTATTGTGTAAAACTAGTATATTCGTTCACGTTCACTAGAAAGCTTTGTCAAGGGTGATAAGGCGGGATGGAAAGTGAGGGCCCCATGGTGTTAGAAGACACTGTAGGATCGGAATTCCGCCTCTCACCTAAGTGAAAGGAAGGGTCGTCCCCTCTTAGCCATGTAACGTAGGAGTAATCATCAAAAAGGTAAGGAAACGAGATGTTTGAGTTCTTATTTGATTTCTTTTTCTTTTCTTTTTCTTTTTCTTTTTCTTTTTCATTTTGATTTTTGCTTGATTTGGGTGCCTTTTGAAAGCAAGGTGGCCTAGCAAAAGGTGTGCGGCGGAGACCAACAATACGCAAATCCTCGCCGTATGCACTCCTTATGTATTGAGGGTACTCTAGAAGAGCCTAGAAGTCTCCATATGCACTCCTTAAGCTAGGACTAAGGCAAAGATATGCAAAATTTCAAGCTTCTCTTTTCAATTGTGTTTGAACTCAATTTTTGGACTAGTGATGGAAAAATTTCCTTTTTGTCAAATGTAGTGAAATGTGATGATTGGACAATTACATGGCCTCGAGAGTCACCTAGGAAAGCGTTCACCAAGGAATTTTCACACCATGGGGATGGTCAAGATGGTAAATGCAAGCCCTTGACTAGGCTCTAGGAAACGGTGCGAAAATTATACTAAAAATACACATTAAAAGGTGTTTCAAAATCTATTTTAATAGGCAAAGTGCTAAGCAAAAAAGTATCTACAAGGGCTTATCCAAGCTTGTTCAATTTCCAAATTAGGCATTTCAAAAAGTTCACCTAAATACAACTATATGCCATGATCTAGAATTAAGCAACATATATACAACCTAATGCAAATGCTCTAGTGAACTACGTGACAATTAATCTAATGAAACCCCCTAACAGCACATAAGTCAAACAACCGCCAATTCATCAAAATCAACATCGCAATCATCAAAAATTCCTCCAAACTCCTCATGTGATAAGAAGTAAAGAAAGAAAGAAGGGGAAAGAATAAGAACGATCATACCATGGCGGTCTTCTTAATCCCTTCTATAAGTCTCTTAAGCGATGTGTAGCGGACCTATGTATTGAGGTTAGAAGAAAAAGCAATGCAAATATATACAAAGTAAGATATAAACAAGCTAATTTTTAGGATTTTTCAAACTTTTTCAATTTTTTTGGATTTTTGAAGGATTTTAAATGAAAAATAAAACATGTTTTTGGATTTTTTTCAAATTTTTAAAACTATGAAAATAGTTTCCCATCCCCCACATAGGAACAAACATTGTCCTCAATGTATGAAATAGGATTATTGAAAGTAAAGAAATACATGTTTTTGAGTTTTTGAATGATTTTCTAAAAGGAAAAGAACATGTTTTTGGGTTTTTAAATATTTTGAAAAATAAAAACTTGTTTTTGGGGTTTTTGATTTTTGATAAATATTCACAATATGAGCAATATATACAAGAGGGTTAGTTATGCAAATGAACTATTCTATTTGAAATGCATTAACTAAATAATATTCCTAAAATTAAATGCAAAATGATATAATACAAAGTGCATGATCTAAGTAAATGCAAGTTAAACTATATGCTAATCTAGAGTCTCGTTTCGGTGGTAAGGTGCATAAATGCAATGCCCCTCATGGGGGTACCTTCTACAAGAAAGTCTAGATAAAAAGGAAAAACAAGTGTGTCATATCGGAGTCTCGTCGTGGCGGTAATGTGCATAAATGAAATGCCCCTCATGGGGGTACCAACCACGGGAAAGTCTAAAAATGGCACCTAAAAAATGCAACTACATGATGCATGAGAAGTAGCTAAATGCAAAGGTCTCCAATTATCAAACAAAAACACAAAACCTCCTCAAAAGGTCTCCATCTCATCCTCATCGTCATCCTCATCACCACCACCACCCTCTTCCCGATTCCCTTGGTCTCCCCCGGTCTCCATGCCGCCTTCCCCTCCCCGGTTTCCATGGTTGGGGAACAACAAATCGGGTTTTGCCCAGCTTGGCAAAAAACCGTTAGGGTCAATGTACCCTTGGTTAGCCAGCAAAAAATAGTTGGGGTAGGAGGCATAAAAATTATTAACCCGGTCTTCATGCATGTTCAAATGCATGTTCTGCATTAGACCGGTTAGGTAGTCGCCCTGGGGGGAGATGGTAGGGTCGGCGTGAACATACCCCGAGTAGTCAAACGGGTAGGGGGGAATACTCACATACTTGGGTGGGGGGTAAGGTGCTTGCAAATGTGGTAGAGGAAAAGGAGGAACATGCAATGTTACTTGGGGTGCACTAAGACTCGGTATAGATGTGGGTCGGGGTCGAGGCTGCTGGGGTGACTCTCCCTCCTCCCTAGCGCCACTAGAAGAGGCCCTAACACCTGCCATCGTCACCGGTAGCAGGTAGCTAGGCCGCCTTTCAACTAAGTTGGTCCTAGGCGCGAAAAGCGGGAGTCTATGACAAGGTAGGAAAAAGGGTGTTGCATCCTTGATCACCCAAAGAAAACCCTTTGCCCGGTCAAGCCTAATCCAATTTGAGTGGATTAGGGAAGTCTCGTCTAGAAGTGTCCCCCCGGTTAAAGCCTCGTACGTCCCATCACTATTAAAATCAGGGTCAAAGTGCTTAGCCAGAAATGTCACCAAACCCCCCATGACCACCGTCTGTTTACGCGCTACGGTGGTCCTACCCAACTTCCTCCACCTCCTATAAATTTCATTCATAAGGGGAAAGCTGAAGGTCTCCCTCGACCCTTGGACATTCATGTGCGACTCTAAGAGGGTTAGGTCAAGTTGGGTTAGGTTGTTCGGCTCTAGCCGATAGAGAAAGGTACCTGACACTAACCTGTGCCAAAAACGGGGCACAGGGTGGTGGATTAAGAGGGCCGAGTTCCTCCGAAAATCGAACAAAACCCTCCCGATCAAGGCCATCCAAAGCGGGCTCAAATCATATCCCTTTGGCTCTACAGAATCCCTTCTAGAAGGGAATTCTAACCCCAATATGGCAGCAAATTCATCCATGGGGACGACACGTGAAGTATTGGCAAGACGGAAACAAAAACACGGTTTATTCTCAGCATTTACACAACTATTCAAACTACTCTAATATTCCAGCGTGAGACTCCGGTAGGAGAGCTCATGCATAGAGTATAAAGTAGTCATACCTGAAACCGCGAAAAAATTCTTCATATGTTCCGTCAAGCCGAGACGACGTATGACGTCGTGGCAAAGAAAGACGGTAGGTTCCATTTCCAGCCCTAGAATCCCAGCAAAGGCTTGTCTATGAGCATCCGTCTCAAAGACGGCTTCCGAAAAACCCGGAAGTTGCTCGATTTCCAAATCTTCGTCCTGGTTCGGGTTGTTGGACCCGCTTCCCCTCCTTCTCTTTGTAGTCCGTGCTGCCGCTGCCTTTCCTTTCCCTTTGACTACCATTTTTGTTCTAACACAAGCTTTTCACCCAAAAAGAAATTGCTAAAAACGCTTCTAAAAACGATTAAAAACACTTGTAGAACCTTCAATTGACCCCAAAATCACTTTCTATTGAAGTAGAAAGCTAAAAAACTAACCCAAAAAAGAGATCCCCAAATTCGGATTTTTCAAAACCTAGGTTTGAAAATCGATTTTTTTGAGTTTTTTGGTGTCTGTAAGGCTAAAGAATGGCTCCTTATATGTTTATAATTGAAGAAGAAATGTTTTTGTGGCAATTTGGGGAAGATTTGAGGTGATTTGGTGAAGATTTGAGGGAGTTTTGTGATTTTTAGTGAGATAAGGGTTTGTGGGATTGTGTTTGTGTTGTTAATGAAGAAGATGAGGAAAGATAAGAAGAAGTGAAGAAGTAAAGATAAGAAGATGAGGGTTTCACGGTTTAGTCAATTTCACGGGCGTGAAATTGTGGTCACGAGCGTGAGACTCATATTACGACCGTGAAATATGTTGGAGCAAGTGTCCTCCACAATAGTGCATTTATATTATAAATCTCATTTTGGAATATTAGTGGGATGACTAGTATTTTGATACTCCACGTCAGTTGATTAACGTAAATCGATAACGGTCAGCTGACTAGAGTTAGACGTTATTGTCGTATGACGGCGGTAATCAACTGACCCCTTTCGGTCACACCTATAGGATGAGACCCAAACAGAAATCTAATTATTTGTATACGATACACATTAATTAGTGCTTTATATATATATTTGATATATGTTTAGTTACGAGAGTTTATTATTGGAAATTGAGTTACGAACTCATTCCGGATAAGTTTATTAGTCAATTATACGATAATTAACTGAATAAATTTTACGTCTTATTTTAATATGATTGAATAAGATTTAATTTAATGATTAATAGTTAATTCATTAAATTAGTTGAGGTTATGCATATACTTTGAGGTAGAGGTGATTAGTTAATTATATTTACAAGGAGTTGTAAAATAATCTAACTAGGCATTGTGGGACCCATTATATATTGATATAATGATAAAATATCACTTAAAAGTTAAGTGTATATTATTTATTAATTTGAGTCATATAATTGTTATATGATCAAATTAACCCTTAATTATACAAGATAATTAAACATATGATTATAAGTATTTGTGGGACAAATATCAAAAATCAAAATGGACCACATGACACTAGTGGGTGCCGAAATTTTGGTAGTGTATAACATGATGATTGTTGTTTCTTGTGTTACACTACATCATGTGATCATGTCATGTTTATGACACATGATCATGTTCTAATTCACTTCTACACTCAACATTTTTGCATGAGATTATTTTAAGCAAATAAGGGGCCACTCATGCATGATTTGGCCGGACCTCTTGTGTCCTTAAATGGACAATTTTGTTGTTCATTTTGCTTGCTTGTTCATTCTTATTTTGCATGTACATCTCACTAAAATCCTCATCTCTCTAAAACTCTCAAATACTAATATTTTCCTATTACTAGAGTAGTAATAAAATCTAATATTAGTTCATCTTTTCACTTGTGTTTTCTAGTCAAAAACTAAGTGATTAGTTTGGGTTCTCTCTTGGGTGCATCTCAAAGGAGGTCTTCTAATTTGAAGATTACAAGGAGGATCATCTTTTTCTTTCTAGCACAAGAACAACAAGAAAGGTGTTTCTTGTTGTGCCCATATAAACCGAAATTTCCCAATGTAAGGAAATTTCTTCTTACTTTTTATTATGCATTTTAATTTGCATGCATGTTACATAGATCTTTATTAAACACTAAATTAACAAGTAATTTAGTAACTAATTAGAGGAGTCTAATTAGGGTCTATGAACTTTCATGTGGTATCAGAGCTAGCTTGTAGCATGCATGTTGATTTTAAGCATTAAAATCGGGTTATACGATAACTTGAGTAAAAATCAAAAATTTATGTTAAAAATGGTTTTCACGAAATTTTCTGATTTGCATGCATACCTACTGACCTCAAAATGTTTGTGGTCAAATTTGGTGAATTTACGAATTATTTTGCTATTTATTATGATTTATGGCCTTTAAAACCGAGTTAACATGCGGTTTTATGTTAAAAGTTAACTAAAAATAGTTGCATGTTGAATCTGGCCTCAAATTTTTAATATGTTCTCACATGCATGGTTGTACATATTGTATGTAAATTTTCGTGACATTTAGTCATGTATTGCATGGTTATTGATTTTTATTGGATAAAAATCGATTTAAAGGAGTTATTTTATTCTTAAAATTGAAACGAAACTTTCTGGAGTTCAAAATTTTTTTTACATTTTAAAATATTATTTCTATAATTCTGGTAAAATTTTAAAATTTTGTTCATCATTTTACTATTTTAGTTGGTTTTTATTTGATAAAAACCGATTCTTATAAAGCTATTTGTTCATAAAATCATTTTAAATTTTTTGGGCAAATGTTTTTGGTTCTTGAGGTTCCTGGAAGTGTTCCAGTATGTACAAACATTTTTGTTTCAATTTTAATGGTTTTTCATTTTATTTTGGGTTTAATTCATAAAAGTTATGATTAAACCTCTTTAAATAGCAAATGCGATCAATTCAAACTAATTAAATACAAGTGAAATTAGTGGGACTAATTTTGAGTTCTAAATCATTTTAGATAATTAGTTTGAGCTTAAATACGATTTAAGTGTTGATTATTGATTTTTAGTAGATAAAATCGATAAAATTCATAAAAACCGAGCTAGAATGAACATGACAAGTGTTGAGGGTGATTTTGGCATGATTTTACAGCATTTTTTATTTATTTTGTTGAATGAATGAATGTCATTTATTTATTTTATTGCAAATTGTACCTAGTATGGCCTAGATTATTTTTAATCGGTATTACCCGTAATGTAAGGGAATACCGATTTGGTTGTAATTTATTGCGATTTCGTATCGCCGTTTTGTAATAATTAATAATTTCATTTTATAGATCAAATGTATAATAGGAATTTGCTATGTATTCATTTGTATTTTTGTAATTATTTATTGTGAAGACGGTGATTCCCAAAGTCGGTGTTCCAAAAGACGGTGCCATATTGGAAGGCGTTCCATGAAGAGGCAAGGGACCAAGGAGTTGGTTTCCGATTTGTAATCATCTAGTTAATTAGATTAGCTAGGTGGCCATACTAGGATTTAATTTGATTGCTTGCTTTATTTTTCCGCACATGCCAAAATCACCAACATGCATTTTATTTATCGATTGTCAATTCAACGTTATTCAAAATTCACCGACTTAGTTCACTTATAGGGAATTAATAACTAAAATTGGCAAGACCTCTCACATAACTTAAAAAGGAATTGAGATTTAGCCTTACCAATTGAAGCACCTATGAATCCCGTGTTCATTAGGACAACCACAACGTGGACCTTTTTACCTCGGGTAAGTAGGGTGATACGATCACACGCCTAAATTGGGTTGGACTCAACAAGATAAGCGTTATCTTGGGACTAGGAGATGGGTTTAGTTGAAATCCGTCGACCGAGAGTTCTAGGAGTAGAATTAGTCAAAAGTTGACTTACCGTCTTTTACATAAAAGTTGCATAACATGTTCTTTTGTCTAAAATGCGGGTCTCGGAATCGCTTATATAATTTCGTGAGGGGTCATTATATGAGTGACTTGTTTAAATTGGTTATACAAGTAAAATTGATTAAAACAATGAATGTTAATATTTCCTAATTTTGTTGTAGTTATTCATAATTCGCAATGGCAAACAATAACAACACCGTTCAACTAGGAAAAGACTCATGGCTAAGGTCCGTAATGGACAAATGCATCTTAAAAGACGATGGAACTAATTTCGTCGAGTGGGAGCAAACGATCAAGAGCGCGGCGTTATCGGATAACGTTTTGCGCTACTTGACCGAGGCACCTCCCAATGAACCCGGCCCAAGAGCCACTAATGCGGCCAAAGCCGCCTATGAGGAATACCTTAAGGTAGCAAACGACGTCAAGATGGTCTTGATTTGGTCGATGTCCTCAAGCCTTAAGCAACAATACATCACCCTTGGAGCATATGAGATATTCTCTAGGGTGACATTGGCTTTTTCTCAATCACCCGAGATTCGCCAATACAATGCTATGACTCGGCTTTTTGAAGCCAAGCTAGAGAAGGGCCAAAAGGTTGGTCCACATGTGCTTAAGATGGTGGAACATGTTGACACTCTAGATCGTCTAGGGGTCAAAATTCCTAAGAAGCTAGCGGTTGGCCGCATCCTTCACTCACTTCCTCCCAAGTTTGCCCAAGCTAGGGCAAACTATAACATGCATGGCATGGATAAGAGCTTTCACGAGCTCCATGCTCTCCTTACCCAAGTCGAAAGGGATATGGAAGCAAGTGGGAGTGAGCAAAAGGATGTTCTTACAATGAGATTGAAGAACTTGAAGCTAGGGGTTCAAAAGGGGAAGGGAAAAGCCAAAGCCCAATTTAAGAAGCAAGGAAAGGAAAGGGCAAAGCTATTATGTATAGCAATGCCAAGGCTAAGGGTAAGAAGCACGCCGAAGCCGAATGCTTTTATTGTAAAGGCAAGGGACATTGGAAACGCAATTGTCCCAAGTATTTGCAGGATAAGAAGGACGGATGTGTGACACCGTCAGGTATAATCCTCTCTTCTCTCTATATGATAGATATTAACTATGCTTGCACTTCCACTTGGGTATTTGATACTGGATGTGGTTCTCACCTTTGTAATCACTTGCAGGGGCTGAAGGACGTGCGAGCACTAGCCAAGGGTGATGTGGACCTACGAATGGGGAATGGAGCAAGAGTTGCCGCTGTCTCCGTAGGAACTTATGTATTAACCTTAGCTAGTGGTCTTGAGTTGTATTTAAATAATTGTTATTTTGTACCCTCCTTGACAAAGAACATTATCTCCATTTCCGTACTCGACGCGGAGGGTTTCTCTTTTGTAATCAAGAACAATAGTTGTTCGTTTTCTTTTAATGATGTGTTTTATGGTAAAGCCATCTCTATTGGAGGCATTTATGTTCTTGATAATGTTAATGAAATATATCATATCGAAAGCAAGAAGCTCAAATTAGGTGAACCTAATCAATCATACCTTTGGCATTGTCGTTTAGGTCATATAAACGAACGACGCATAAAGAGACTCGTTTCAACGAAACTTCTCAAACCATTTGATTACGAATCTTATGGTGAATGCGAATCTTGTCTTTTGGGCAAGATGACTCGTGCTCCTTTTACAGGAAAAGGGACACGAGCAAGTGAAGTATTAGGCCTTATACATACCGATGTATGTGGCCCAATGACTCTCCAAGCTAGAGGTGGTTACAAGTACTTCATTACTTTTACCGACGATTTGAGTAGATATGGATACGTCTACTTAATGAGGCATAAGAGTGAAGCTTTTGAAAAGTTCAAAGAGTTTCAACATGAAGTGGAAAACCAATTGAATAAGAAGATAAAAACCCTACGATCCGATCGTGGTGGTGAATATCTAAATTATGAATTTGATTCACACCTAAAAGATTGCGGTATAGTATCACAATGGACTCCTCCTGGAACACCTCAATTAAATGGTGTGTCTGAAAGGAGAAACCGAACTTTATTAGATATGGTTCGGTCGATGATGAGTCTTACAGAGCTTCCTGACTCGTTTTGGGGATTTGCCATCTTAACCGCAATATTTTCACTAAATCGTAGCCCGACTAAAGCAGCCAATAAAACTCCATATGAGATATGGAAAGGAAAGGTTCCTTATTTGTCGTTTATGAAAATTTGGGGTTGCGAGGCGTTTGTTCATGAGAAGTCTAATGACAAGCTCGCACCCAGATCCGACAAATGTTATTTTGTAGGATATCCTAAGGAGACTCGTGGATATTACTTCTACAACCGTCATGAGGACAAAGTGTTTGTGTCTCGTGATGCTGTCTTTCTAGAAAGCGATTTCGTTTCTAAAAGGCAGAGTGGGAGAAAATTCGAACTTGATGAAGTTCGAGAGCCACAAACCGAAAATGAAGTGGAGGAAAACGTTCCCTCCTCGTCTGAAACGGTTATTGTCCCTAGAAGGTCAGGTAGAATTAGTTTTCAACCTGATCGTTACCTTGGATGTATCGAGGGAGATGGTGATTTATTACTTTTTGAAAGTGATGAACCCACAACCTACAAGTCGGTCGTTTCTAGTCCCAACTCCACGCATTGGCTTGAGGCCATGCAATCCGAAATGGATTCTATGTACGAAAATCAAGTATGGGACTTGGTAGACTTACCTGAGAAGGTACGACCTCTTCAGTGCAAGTGGATCTACAAGATCAAGAATGGCATAGATGGACATATTGATGTCTACAAAGCTAGATTGGTGGCAAAAGGCTTCACTCAAGTTCATGGTTTACACTATGACGAAACTTTTGCCCCAGTCGCTATGCTTCGATCCATTAGGATTCTCTTAGCGGTTGCCGCATTTTATAACTATGAAATTTGGCAAATGGATGTCAAAACCGCCTTCTTGAATGGGATTCTAGAAGAGGAAGTGTACATGACACAACCTGAAGGTTTTGAGGATAAATCCAACCCTAAGAAGGTATGCAAACTTAAGAGATCCATTTATGGTCTTAAGCAAGCATCAAGGAGTTGGAATCATCGCTTCGATCATGTAATTAAACAAAATGGATTCACTCGAAGTGTCGAGGAACCATGTTTATACATGAAGTTTAGTGGGAGCAAAGTTACTTTCCTTATCTTGTATGTGGATGACATACTTCTCATTGGGAATGACATACCAATGCTTACTTCTACCAAGGAGTGGCTTGGGAAACATTTCCAGATGAAGGATTTGGGAGAGGCACAACGCATTTTGGGTATCCGGATCTATAGAGATAGATCCAAGAGGATACTAGCATTAAGTCAAGAAGCTTATATAGATAAGATTCTTGATCGGTTCAAAATGAAAGACTCTAAGAGAGGCTTTCTTCCAATAGGTCATGGTATCACTCTGAGTAAATCCCAGAGTCCTACCGTCACCGAGGAGATTGAACGCATGAAGTTGATCCCTTATGCTTCAGCAGTTGGGTCAATCATGTATGCTATGATGTGCACTCGCCCTGACGTCGCCTATGCTTTGAGCATGACGAGTCGTTATCAAGCCAATCCAGGTGAGAGTCACTGGATAGCCGTAAAGAACATCCTTAAGTACTTACGAAGGACTAAAGATTCGTTCTTGGTGTTTGGAGGAGAGACTGAGTTGCGTGTAAAGGGCTACACGGACGCTAGTTTCCAAACTGATAGGGATGATTTAAAATCCCAATCCGGCTATGTCTTTATGTTGAATGAAGGAGCCGTTTGCTGGAAAAGCTTCAAGCAAAGCGTGACTGCGGATTCTACAACAGAAGCTGAGTACCTCGCGGCATCAGAGGCTGCAAAGGAAGCTGTGTGGATTTGGCAGTTCTTGGAAGGACTAGGAGTAGTCCCTACTGCCTCAGATCCCATCACGATGTATTGTGATAACAGTGGGGCTATCTTTCAAGCAAGGGAGCCCAAGTCTAGTAACAAGTCTAGACATGTACTTAGGAAATACCATGTAATTAGAGATTACGTGGAGAGGAAGGAAATAGATGTATGTAAGGTTGGGACAGACGATAACATCGCTGATCCTCTAACCAAGCCTCTTACAAAGGCTAAACATGACAGTCATGTCGTCTCGATGGGATTAAGACGAGTTCCTGAATTCCTCTAGATTATGTGATATGTAATAATTGAATGTTGTATCAATGTTTACATATATGATAATTGCATTCATTGTTCGAGTTTTATATGAGCTCTTTTATTTAGTATTGACTAAATTTTATTACTTTGTTTTGTCCGAATTGGTTATAAGATAGGTTGAACTCAATTCAAGTGAACATGATGAACTTAGTAATCGTCCCTAGTCATTTGCATAAGGTGACGTCTCGCAATGACTAGATTGTAAGTCGATCGATGGTTGGTTCAGCACCATGGAGTCATGGAGATGACTGATCGTTTACATAGACAGACTGTAGAGACACTCTGTCGGACAGTGACCATGATAGAGTCCCTTATCAAAATTGTTGAAGCCTGGTCGTGGCGGGGATTTCTATTATATTCCTATGAGTCGATTCTTTAGACTGGCGACCATTTACCTGAGTCGGTGTATTTTCCGATTGACTTTGGTTTTTGTCCTAGGTCGTGCCGTGAAAGGAGGCCGATGGGCATCTACTGGGTCATGGTGATTTGCATTATACAGTGTAAGTTGGGTCAACAGGAATTGTCCACCCACGTTGGGTATTAACATCTTCGGGCCACTCGAGGAGTAGTGACTGGAAATGCGTGGCCACGCTCGGAAGAGATCTATGGTAGATTTTCCGGTCAGACAGTTACTCTCCAGATCGAGAAAACCACTCAATTTATTTTTCCAATCGCAAGTGCGACCTGAAAGACACCTTGCGATGAGTGGGAGGATGTGACGCAAAGTGACAAGAGAATTGGTAGCACACAACTTGTCGAGACAAGTGGGAGATATTGTGGGAGTAGGAGTCCTCCGCAATAGTGTGGCTATATGCACAACTTGTATCGGACAAGTGGGAGATTGTTGGAGCAAGTGTCCTCCACAATAGTGCATTTATATTATAAATCTCATTTTGGAATATTAGTGGGATGACTAGTATTTTGATACTCCACGTCAGTTGATTAACGTAAATCGATAACGGTCAGCTGACTAGAGTTAGACGTTATTGTCGTATGACGGCGGTAATCAACTGACCCCTTTCGGTCACACCTATAGGATGAGACCCAAACAGAAATCTAATTATTTGTATACGATACATATTAATTAGTACTTTATATATATATTTGATATATGTTTAGTTACGAGAGTTAATTATTGGAAATTGAGTTACGAACTCATTCCGGATAAGTTTATTAGTCAATTATACGATAATTGACTGAATAAATTTTACGTCTTATTTTAATATGATTGAATAAGATTTAATTTAATGATTAATAGTTAATTCATTAAATTAGTTGAGGTTATGCATATACTTTGAGGTAGAGGTGATTAGTTAATTATATTTACAAGGAGTTGTAAAATAATATAACTAGGCATTGTGGGACCCATTATATATTGATATAATGATAAAATATCACTTAAAAGTTAAGTGTATATTATTTATTAATTTGAGTCATATAATTGTTATATGATCAAATTAACCCTTAATTATACAAGATAATTAAACATATGATTATAAGTATTTGTGGGACAAATATCAAAAAATCAAAATGGACCACATGACACTAGTGGGTGCCGAAATTTTGGTAGTGTATAACATGATGATTGTTGTTTCTTGTGTTACACTACATCATGTGATCATGTCATGTTTATGACACATGATCATATTCTAATTCACTTCTACACTCAACATTTTTGCATGAGATTATTTTAAGCAAATAAGGGGCCACTCATGCATGATTTGGCCGGACCTCTTGTGTCCTTAAATGGACAATTTTGTTGTTCATTTTGCCTTGCTTGTTCATTCTTATTTTGCATGTACATCTCACTAAAATCCTCATCTCTCTAAAACCTCTCAAACACTAATATTTCCTATTACTAGAGTAGTAATAAAATCTAATATTAGTTCATCTTTTCACTTGTGTTTTCTAGTCAAAAACTAAGTGATTAGTTTGGGTTCTCTCTTGGGTGCATCTCAAAGGAGGTCTTCTAATTTGAAGATTACAAGGAGGATCATCTTTTTCTTTCTAGCACAAGAACAACAAGAAAGGTGTTTCTTGTTGTGCCCATATAACCGAAATTTCCCAATGTAAGGAAATTTCTTCTTACTTTTTATTATGCATTTTAATTTGCATGCATGTTACATAGATCTTTATTAAACACTAAATTAACAAGTAATTTAGTAACTAATTAGAGGAGTCTAATTAGGGTCTATGAACTTTCAAAACGTACATTGATGGGTGTAGGTTGGAGTGATAAGGACGCAATTGAAAGAAATGAAGTTTACTTGTTGACAATTATATATATTGATGATAATAAATATTTAATTTCTTGTATCTTATTATTGATTATCATTGTTGTTAATTATGATAATGTATTATTATAACATAGATAAATATATATATTATATTGAAATATAGATACATAATAACATGAAAATATTAGAACGACAGTAGATGTATGAAAGATAAGACGAAAAAAAGAAACCCAAGCTGATATTTGCAATTGGGGTGAAAGAGTTTATTGAATTCGCGGAACAAAGTAGTGAGTTTACGGATTTAGGTGAAATGTGGTGTTCATGTAAGAACTGCGATAACTTAGCTTTTAGAGGGAATAGGGATGTTCAAATTCATTTTTGGTCGAATGGTTTTACCGATAATTACTATGTATGGACGTATCATGGTGAGAAACTGTCTACCGAAAGAAGTACAAGTATCGTAGTGATATAGTGTCATTTCACCCTATTTTTCCACCTTTATTTATCCCGTTTTGCTATCTTTGGATACACTTTAGAACCGCTTTGTATGCATTATCTTCATTTAGTACTTTTATCGGTTTTATCGTAGTTTTGTAGGTAAATCGTCATTTGGTGCGATTTTTATCTCGTTTTGTGTGACTGAAAAGATGATAAGCTACATGGAGGTTCCACGGCATAACCAAGACGGTCCAACCCACCTTGGAGGTCCTACTTGGCGTGCCAAAGTCATCCCAAGTCAAGGCAAGTCGAATTGAGAAGAAAGAAGAAGACCAAGCCTGCAGCCGTCTTGGGAGAGACTGTAACAGCCTTGGATTTACTAACCACGACTAATAAACTAAATATAGAAAAATCCAACACTGGCACTCCACACTTAGTATTTTAAACTAAGCGCAAGGTAAATTTAGAGACAAAAAATTAAACAAAACCAAGTATATGTCTTAAAACATTATCAAATTAAATAAGATGTTGCAGCGGAAGACTTAAGTCTTACAAAATCCAAAACCATGAATAAAATTTAAATCCAAAGCCTTATAAGAAAATATAAATAAATTAAGACGAAGTCTATCATTTAAAAATCCTTCCTCGCTCCTACAAATCCCGAAACCATGATGCACCCATGCAGGATTTCAAGTGTACCTATCAACTGTGCCTAAAATCACTAATAGGTACAGGTTCCAGAGGGAGAACAACTTAAAACAAAATGACGTCAGCAAAGCTGAGTTTAATTAAATGAGAAATAACGTCAAGGTTACAAATAATATAATGAATTAATAAAGCTTCAAAACCAAGGTAAAAACCATGTTGCTATAAATTCAATAATATTAATCAACATTCAAAATTCATGATTGTACCACCTGTGTGCCAATGTTCTACCCTTATTACGGTCTAGAGGTACCAACTGTGCTAAGTTAAACTCATACTAGTGCGTACCCCTCACATTTGGACAGTCAGTAGGATGAAGCTGCCAAAGGAGAAAGTTTAACTACCTATATAGCGAGTGGGAGCCGGACAATCCCCACCCAAATGGAACTTGGGCCAAGAGTTCCGATTTTGGGATAGAATCCCACGAACGTCTAAGACGACCTTAAACCCTCTAAACCAACAAGAATCTTATAGCCTGGTTACCAAACCAAAAACAACTTGTACATACCAAAAGCATTTCAAATGTGTTAACCATGGTCACGTATCCCTACATTCAAGTCACCAGTAGAATACCATTTCTCATTGTCAAAATAAAATAGTAAACAGAAAATAGTTTAGAAACCATGTCGAACATGCTCTTTACGTAAGTTTAAAAAGGGTAAAACTCGAGCTAATATTAATCTAAGAGGTCCTTTATTTCGAAACCACACGCTACAAGTATAGAAATTATCCGATCACTACATTGTCGATGCATAAGGAAAAATTATTTCAAACATACTGATAAATCTTGCTCAAAACGCTTGCACGTTCTTAACTTGTCCCAAAATCATAATGTTAAACTTCTTCTTAAGCAAATCTGCGCATTAATATACTTCAAACTCCATTCTTACAATTTTACGACCTCCCCAAGTCAAAATCCCAACTCTTAGAGAAATATTTAAGCAACTCGCCTTTTTGCAAGGTCAAGAGATTCGATGACAAAATACCATAGCAAGGAAGTTAACGTACTGTTAATAGTATATATGAATCCAATATAGCAAGAGATAACACTCTTATGCAAGTTATGACTTATAAGACTACCTTACATCACCACCAATCTAACTCATTGCCTCTGATTGTCAACCCATAGTCATGGCTCCAAAACCTATATTTCATACTAATACTACCAAGTACTTACTCCATTACAACTTAATTGACCGTACTCCATTAATCAAGTAATCAATTTATTGTATCCTACTTACAAGCTTGATTTTCTAGCAATCTTACGCACACCATATGCACTAAACTTGGTTGTCCAATTCCCAATATTGTTCAACATGATCTCCTTTCACTAATTGGTCAACAACTCACAAACATAGGTATGTTTATGGAAAGTTGGAAACCGGGTAATAGGCTTTTGATACATTTTTTTTTATTATATCTATAAGTTGGGATAAAGCCCAATTCTAGAGATCGGGCTTCAAAATAATTTTCTTTCCGAATAATTAAAATTCGACTTTTTTATTTTTATTTTCCTCTTTGCGATACTTATCTTTCTAAGGTTCTCAATTTAAATCCGAAACAAATCAGAAGAAATGAGAAAGTAACTCCCTATGATAACTCGGAAATAAATGGGGTGTTACAGAGACAGCCCATCTTGGGCGAGGCATCCATGTTCGGGCAAGATGATGGTCGGGCTCGGCCTTTCCCGGGTGGGACGGCTTAGTCTTGGTCGGGACACCCCCGGAAGCCCATTTCTTTCCCTGGTCCGTCTCTCCAATTTTGTAACCATATAAATACCAACTTTTGGTAATTATTTGGGGGGAGAAACTTTATATTAGAAAACCTTAGACATAGACTAGAGAGATTAAATTAGATTAGTCTCCTTCTTCAATTAATCTTTAATTAGTTTTACATCTAGTCTTGTGATTGGATTTCTTAGTTTTGTACTTGAAGATTGGTGACAAAGTCTTCTCCTTTATTCAAGATTTCCTCTTTATTTATGTTAATCGCATGTCCTAATTAGTGGGTAACTTTATTTATCCCTTTCATTTACTTGTTCTTCCTTGTTTTACCACCGATCCTAGACTTTTCTTTTATTGCTTGTTATTTGATTATCTTTGTTAAGTGTTATTTTCTTATTTATTTTCATTTACTCCATTTTCTTAGATTAGTTTCAAATCCATTTCTATATCATGACACCCCTTGAGCATAGTTAGCTTAGACTTACATATCAAATACCCACCGTCCCTGTGGACTGATCTTGACTTGCCACTATGCTAAGTCTTTCTTGTTATAAATATAGTTTGACACTTAAAGCGACGTTTGTCACGTAGTTAGTGAGAATCCTTACCTAGAGCTTGTTGTAAATGCACTACGTTATAATGTTAATCAAATATTGGAGGATCAACTCAATCCCGACGACGTTAGGGATGAAAACGTTTGTTATGAAACCCTAGATCCTCAAGTTTTTTCTTTCTTAAAATGTTTGATAAAGCCGAAAAACCAGTGTATGAGGGAAGTAATATGAGTTTGTTTCAAGCGGCGGCTAGGCTGGTAGCACTCAAATGTGAGAATGACTTATATCTTAGATGCGAAAATGGTTTTGTGTCGTTCATTAGTGACATTAGTCCAGAAGATAATCAAATGGCGCACAATTTTCAAGAGATTAAGAATATGCTTAAGGGACTCCAACTACCCCATGAGAAGATCAATGCATGTCCTACTGGATACATGCTTTTTTGGGAAGAAATTGCTAATCTTGAGGAATCTACAAAGTGCTATGCATCTCGGTATAAAAGTAAAAAGAATTAAACTGGGAAGCAAATTCCTAGTAAACCACTAACTTATTTCCCGCTTGCGCCAATGTTACAACGACTATATGCAACCAAGCACATAGCAGGTGAGATGAGTTGCCACCATAAAAACTCTCGATTAAGAGAAAGAGGGACAATGGAACATCCAAGTGATCGAGAAGCGTTGAAACATTTTTGATAGAGAGCATCCAAAATTTGCAAGTAAGCCTCGCAATGTTCGTTTAGATTTGTGTACAGATGGGTTTCACCTTTTGGGCAATTCGAGAAATCTTACTCATGTTGGCCCGTGATTGTCATTGTAATAACTCAGGCGTTAGTAGGTCGAGTAAAGGGTTTTACTAAGTCGAGTAAAGGGTGTATTCGACCGAATGATTGTGTTACACGGTCGAGTTGCGTATCAACTCGGTGGAGTGGGTGGCACTTGGTGGAGTGGGTGGTCACTCGGCCGAGTGGCCTAGTTTGAGGGGACCCTGATTATTCGCACTCGTTCGAGTTGAGGTTACCCGGTCGAGTGGGGTGTTACTCAACCGAGTAATGTTTGAAATCAGTGGTATCTTATTTTATTTCTGGCGTAAGATTTACTCAATATAAGAGGCTTTCCTCTCTCTTGTTTCCTCATCAATCTTCATATTAATATCATGAACCTCTTTATAACATGTCTCTAAACTCCTTAACCATCCTTTAATATTCTCTCATAATCTTTAAACATCTTCTTAATCTCTCCTTGTATTTGGTGTGGAATTCATCCTTCTAGATCTTTCTCTCATCTTTCCTTCCATTTGTTGTAACTTGTAAGTGATCTCTATTTTAATCTTGTGAGTTCATCTTTTCATCTTCCAAGTTAGTGTTTAGAGTAATTTGTATGAGATTAGTGATTATATTGATTATCTTGAGTTATATTATTGTTACTAGAGTATAGTTTGGGGGAAATTGATATAGTTAATAGTATTGATGTTGTTTGACTTAGAAATTTTGGGGAAAATGTCATAGATTATTATTTGAGAGTTGCTAGTATTTTATGAGTCTAGTATTGATATAATTTGTAGTGATTGTATTTTTATTGTTAATGTAGGCAAGGTGTTCGATGAAATGCAAATTGCTCTTCTCTGCTTGTTGATTGTGCTTGGTTGAGTATTCAGATTCCATTGTTGGTACTTCATGTGATTGGATTGCTATTTGGCAATGATTGCTTGGAAAGCTAAAAGGTAGGTGTATCATACTCAGTTGATGTACATGTGATTGATTCTTAGATGTATCTTTTGATATGGTTGTGACATGCTGATTGAAGTTTGGATGATTGATTGTGTTGTGATTTGTACAGGTGTTTGGAGTGGTGTGGTTGTTTATATGGAGCGGTTGTGAGAACCGGCTCCATAGACTCTGGTGGTCGCTCTCCATGGTCATATTAAGTCAGACACATACTCCATTTATCCATTATATTCCTTACAAAAAAAATGAAACTCCCTTTCCTCTCTTCCCTCATTCAGTCGACATCACTCCAATGTCCCACTGCTAACCTGCCAACGCACCGCCGCCAACTCGTCGGCGACCCCAGCCCGCCGTCTCACTCTCTTCTTTCAATCTCTTATACTCATCTAATTCCTAATTTGATATACGTAAGATTTTTACTTAATTTTTTTTATTGTAAATTGTTTTAATAGGGCTTACTATTGTTGTCTACTTACAATTTTGTGTAGTAATTGATTTGTTATTATGATTTGAATGTAAATTTAGAATTAGGGTTAGGCGAAATTGGGAGGTTTTATATTCTGTTTAGTTTGTTTGTGGCTGTGGTGGGGGGATCGATAGATCCTGAAATTAGGGGTTTTAATGGTATGAGTTTGTGACCATGGTAATACTCTTTTCTACCAGGGTGAAGAACCAGACTTGATGATAGCCGCAAAGATAGTCCTTTATGATTGGCAGGGAGACAAGTTTACTCTTCCATCTCCACAACTCCAACAATTCCCCATTTCCATTTCCACACCTTTATATTGCCCACCTAACTTAATACTAATCTTTTTTTTTTTAAATAATGCTTAAAACTAAAAAATAATGTCATTGGATAATTAGGATATATAATCTAAATATTTTTCACCTAATATCCATCTACAGACCAAATAAAAAATATTGTCATTGGATAGTTAGGCTGACCAATATGCAGTGTTGATTGGTTTTTTCTTTTTAATGACTATATGCACTTATTATGAAGTGCGATAAAATGACGTTTATCGGTATATGTGACAAGAGCATGTAGAATATGTTTTGCTTGAAACGAGATCTCCATGTAAAACCCAGCTCACATAAATATCACATGTGACCACAATAGTTAGTATAGAGTCTAGAGTCGATTGTATATATATTCTGTATGATTCAAGTGACCTAGAGAGGAAGTATATGTATTCATTTTCTACTACTGCCAATGAAGGAAGAGATACTAAGGGAAAAAAACACACGTTCCCCAAATATGTTCCTTTGTTATCCTTTGAAATTATAAAAGCAATATATTTGCTTTCGTGGTTTGTCATTTAATATATTTCAATGTCGCCTAATAATAGAACAATATTCAAGTTGTGTTTAAGACGATGTTACCTTAGAAGTTTGATTTCAACTAATTTTTTTCTATGACTTCTCATTGCAGATAAAAGTTGATTAGACAAGAGAACAAGAAACCTACAATGAACCGGTGAAGAGATCAATGAAGTCTAGGCATCGTCAAGTAAATAAATGCTCGAGTTACATGTCTTAGAGTCTATGCGACTTATATAGTCGTAGACATTGTATAGGTGTATAGTATTTAATTTATGGATGTTAACGTATTCTTTTTTAAGCATGTTGAATGAGATTCCAAATGTATATTTTGGAGTACTTGTATTTAAATCCTTTTTTGGATGACATTCAATTTTAACGGTTCGTAATTCCAGAATCATTTTGAGGGTTATATATATTAAAGTGGCCTTGATAATTGTACATTATATGGCCTTGATAAGTGTACATTAGAGCGTTAGAAAATAACCTACAATTCACCTACTAATTCCGACCAAAAACCAAATTACCGACCGTTTTTATTTAATTACCGGCCGAATATTCGGTAGGTAAAATTACCGACCGATTAATCGGTAGGTAACATTATCGACCGAAATATTGAATTAACGACCAAAATTTAATCGGTATAGTACCGACTAAATAATTTGGTCAGTAATTTCAATTTACCGACCCTTATTACCGACCGAATTTCTTTGGTCGTTATGTGTCCAAAAACGATCGGTAATTGATTTTACCGACCGATTTTTCTCTTCACCGACCATTTTCTTTGGTCGATAATTAACCCTTTTCAAACACTGCACGTGGTTATAACCTGGGTCTTGGGGTGACCTATTATGGTAGGCCCCATTATATTGACGGCGTGCCCTAGACACGGCAGTGTGCTAGTTGATCTTACTGCGATTGGTGGTGTTGGCACGCTACTTGATGGCACCAGGTTTGTGCGATGATTGTATTGCGATATCGATTGTGATTGATTGTGTATATATTGACTTACCGGTGTTTGGAATTGTTTAGTAACTCTACCGTGAACCATACGATATTTATGACGTATGTTGAGTAGTTGTCTAGCAAGTATTTGATTGATGATGTTTTCTTGTTGGACTCATGATGGCGGGCTTGGACACGGACGATACTCTAGTTATAGTGATCAGTTGAGTCTTTGGACTTTAGTTCTTGAGTCGTTTTGCCAAATTTAAATTTGATTTGAGTTTTGAATTGTATCTTTTGCTTCACATCTAATAAATTTACTTAACTTTTTAGGGATTAACGTCACGTTATGTACTGCCTCGGTAAACCTAGATGGTAACATCCTTTCATTACTTTTGCCGGGTAATTAAGAAGGGGTTTTAGAGTCACTCCATACAACTTATTGTGACAACCCTCGCGAATGCGGAAATAAAACATAACAAGCATGTGATTTATATAGCGGAAGATACAGTGTTTTTATAACTTTTTACATGCTAAGATAAAAATACGAGGAATGTCAAATATATACAAACTAAAATAGAATATACTACAAAGAGACGAAGTCTCTCAAAATGTTATCAAATATCAAAGTTGTTTAGAACCTAGCTAATAAACGTCTAGGGGTGATTCGTCAAGACCAACGCCCGCTAGCACACACCCGAACCCAAAATACAACAAGCAAAATCCATCCAAGCAAGCAACCTGTTCATCCATGAAAAACATGAACGCCACAGTCAGTGGGGAGTAACTCCGGGTTCTCCCAGCCATATCACAAATAACATATTTAAACGGAAATACGAAATTAGAACATGCATATATAAATATACATGTGAAATACAAGAAGGATAAATAGGCAATTCAATATATAAGGATATAGGTACATGAAGTACAAAACCGTAACCATCATATTATGGATAGACTCGGGGAAGACACTCTTAGGCAACCATACACTCACTACGGCTTGCATCTCACCGTTAGCGGCATAAGTTTGATAAGATTGAGACCCGACAAACAAACCATGCCAAGTCATCCAAAGATCACAAATAATCAATCATATAATCATCCATCCAAACGTACAAATACGTTGACAACATCTCTTACGGTAAATGACACGCACTAGCACCGTGTACATGGCAAGTATGATTAAAATTGAATCCACGGGATAAACATTTCCCTGAACGCATACACGATTCAAACATTTCGTATATGTAGACTAACTTCCTTCTAATAGAACGACGATCATAATACGGTCCTAGTCTAAACCTGGCCAGACTCTCGGAATCACATTTTCCGATTCGACATGCGATAAACATTTCGCATCCAAGACTCGGTCAATCATAGACGTCGAGTACCCCAAATTCGGTCAACCTTCACGAAAGAGGCGGAAAAGAGCACAAGCATCATAACAAGCGGTATGTTACATGCAATGACACCACCTCGCAAGTATATAACATTTGACGGCCGCGTCGATCAACGCAAAGCGTTCGCCTCTCAACAACGTCGTCATATGCCCACTAACACATGCAATTAAGTAGTAAGGATACACTCCTCATTCCGACATTCCAGCCTTACGAACGAAGAAGTAGCCAGGGGAGTGAGAGTACATAGCACATAACAATTAGTGCTCGAACCATAACATATGTAAAACCGACTCAAAGTGGGATATATCAAAAACCGTCACAAAACATGCGATACAAGCGAAAGGAATATCATATATTCTAAATATGAATATTTAAAGTCATTACGTAAATTTATACGATAAACGGACCATGCGAATTATTATAAATGAAAACATAGGAAAGAAAAGCAAAGGAAATGGGCACGTGTGCCAGCCGGTCAGGTGGACCGGCTGCAGCTACCCGGCTGACAGCTATGTAACATATGAAAACCAATGAATATGCAGCGTGTCCCAGCCGGTGCCGGCTACCCGGCTGGGACCAAAAGGCAAATGAGAAAATGAGGGTAATATGGGATGTGTCTAAGCCGGTCGGCCGGCTGAGACCTTCATAACATGAAAATTATTACGTAACACAATTAATATACAGCCACTTCCCAGCCGGTCAACTGACCGGCGGCCGGTCGGCCGGCTGGGGCCAATTGTGCACGAAAAACACCTCTTTAACACCCATGAATATTAACAAACTTCAACTATCATCATCAATCATCAATGCTCATTAATAATTATCAACTAACAACAACTATTATCAACAATACAATTCCTATGATTACTAATCATATCCTAAATACGATTACTAACATAGAAAACACATTAAAACACGTAATGATATCGAGTAACCCTTCACCGTTACCTTTTTGCGTCTTCAATCCTCGTCGAGGTCCTCCTCTACTAAGTAGTAGTCTTTGTCGAGGTCTTGAAGGTCACCACCTACAATTAGACAACAAAAGATGAATATAATTCACCTTTGAGAAAGACGTATAATTTGAAAAGTGAGAAAGACAGTAATTTTATTACCAATTAAGATAGAGGACGATGAGAGGGAAATATTAAGACGAACTTTAGTGAATTTGAGCGAGTAATGAAAGAGTAGTGTTGATTATGAGTTTGAGCAAGTATGGAGGTTAGGGTTTTGGTGGTTACTTGGTGAGGAAGAAGGAGTAAGTGGAAATGAGGGAGTTAGGGTTTTGAGGGAGTATAAGGAAGTAAGTGGAAAAATCATGGAAAAAGCCCATAAACGTCTTAAGACGTAGTTTACTCGAAATCTCGCGAAAAGTCCGAAAACGAACTCGGAAATTCTAAACTAGACACGGGAAATTTAATTCTAGACTAAAACTAAATTTCGCTGAAAAGTATCCGTATAATATTTTTACTATAAAAATAAGGTACATTTGCGGGTGTTACAATCACCCCACCTTTTAAAAAGTTTCGCCCTCGAAACTTGAGCGAAAGAAAGATACCTTAATCGAATAGGCTTGGATATTTAATACGCATAGAAGCTTCCGTTTCCCACGTCTCTTCTTCAACATTGGCACATCTCCACAAAATTTTCACTAAGGGCACCACTTTACTTCTCAACTTCTTATCCTTGCGATCTAGAACGCGGATTGGCTTCTTTTCAAAGGATAGATTCGGCTCTAGCTCGGGCATTTCAGCTTGAAAGACATGACTTGGATCACTAACGTACTTTCTCAATTGAGAAACATGGAATACACCATGAACTTTATTCAAATTCGGGGGCAATTCCAACTTGTAAGCAACGGCACCAATCCTTTTCACAATATCAAAGGGTCCAATGTATTTCGGGCTCAATTTACCCTTTACACCAAACCTTTTAACACCCTTCATCGGAGATACTTTCAAGAATACTTTATCTCAAACTTCAAACTCTAACGGTCTTCTTCGGATATCGGCATAAGATTTTTGTCGGTCTTGAGCGGCTTTCATTCTATCACGAATGACCTTCACATGATCAATGCTTTCAACAAGAATATCGGGACCTAAGTCACGAACATCACTCATTTGATCCCAACAAATAGGACTTCGGCATTTTCTTCCATAGAGAGCTTCATAAGGAGCCATCTTGATCGAGGCATGAAAACTAATATTGTAAGAAAACTCCACCAACGGTAGACTCTTTTCCCAACTAGATTGGAAGTCGAGTGCACAAGCCCTAAGCAAGTCTTCTAAAGTCTGAATAGTCCTCTCGGTCTGACCATCGGTAGCGGCATGAAATGCGGTACTCATCAACAACTTACTACCCATGGCTTCTTGTAAAGCCTTCCAAAATCTCGAACAAAACCTCGGATCTCGGTCGGATATGATCTCCTTGGGAACACCATGGTATCTAACAATCTCATCAACATAGGCTTTCGCTAGTCGATTTAAACTCCAAGTCTCTTTGATCGGAATGAATCTAGCACTCTTTCTTAGTCAAACGATCAACAATAGCCCAAACGGCATCTTTACTTCCAACGGTCCTTGGCAAAGCCATGACAAAATCCATAGAAATAGATTCCCACTTCCATAGTGGAATATCCAAAGGTTGTAGCAATCCACCGAGCCTCTTGTGTTCGATTTTCACTTGTTGGCAAGTAAGACATCTTCCAACATAAGACACAACATCGCCTTTCAAATTCGGCCACCAAAATTGTAGCTTCAAATCTTTATACATCTTATCACCTCCGGGGTGCATAGAATAAGGGGAAATGTGAGCTTCATCAAGAACTCACTTTCTCAAGTCAAGAGCATTAGGTACGAACAAACGGTCATGGAGTCGAAGAACACCTTTGTCATCAATCTTGAAGTCTTTAGCTTTTCCTTCTAGAAGTTTGGCTTGAATAGACTTGTAGGTAGGATCATCAACTTGGCTTTTGTGGATGTCGCGGAGAAAAAGAGGTTCGGCAACCATAGCACCGACATAATCAAATCCACGTTCCGCGAATTCCAACTTCAACTTTCTAAATTCGACACAAAGATCATCGGGTAAAACCCACATAGAATTCAATGCATGAGAAGATTTCCTACTAAGAGCATCGGCAACAACATTTGCCTTCCCTTCATGGTATAACAACTCAAAATCATAGTCATTCACCAATTCCAACCATCTTCTTTGTCTCATATTCAACTCCTTTTGAGTAAATATGTACTTCAAACTCTTGTGATCGGTGAATATGCGACAATGAACACCAATAAGATAGTGTCGCCACACTTTCAAAGCATGAACCACGACGGCTAATTCCAAATCATGAGTAGGGTAGTTCACTTCATGAACTCTCAATTGTCTCGAGGCATAAGCAACCACTTTCCTACTTTGCATAAGTACCCAACCCGATCCTATCTTGGAAGCATCACAATAGACATCAAAGTCTACACCATCTTCAGGTAAAGTCAACACCGGAGCGGTAGTCAACATTTTCTTTAACTCTTGAAAAGCGGCTTCACAAGCTTCATTCCATACGAACTTGGTTTCTTTCTTCAACAATTGGGTCATTGGTCTAGCAAGCTTTGAGAAATCTTTGACAAATCTACGGTAAAAACCAGCTAAACCAAGAAAACTTCGGACTTCTCTAACATCGGTCGGACTTTTCCAATCCACCACAGCTTCGATTTTAGAAGGGTCTACCATCACACCTTCTTTAGAAATTACATGCCCAAGAAAGGACACCTTAGGTAACCAAAATTCACACTTGGAGAATTTGGCAAACCACTTTTGACGACGAAGAACACCCAAAATAGTCCTTAGATGAATAGCATGCTCTTCTTCGGTCTTGGAGAAAATAAGGATGTCGTCAATGAACACCACTACACACTTGTCAAGATACTCACTAAAAGTGCGGTTCATTTGATCCATAAAAATAGCGGGAGCATTTGTCAATCCAAATGGCATCACCTTGAACTCAAAGTGACCATATCTTGTACTAAAAGCGGTCTTTGGAATATCGGCATCACGAACGGGAATTTGGTGATATCCGGATCTCAAATCAATCTTGGAAAAAGTAGAAGCACCCTTTAGTTGATTGAACAAATCTTCAATTCTTGGCAAAGGATACCTATTCTTGATTGTAATCCGGTTCAACTCACGGTAATCAATACAAAGTCTCATAGAACCATCTTTCTTCTTCACAAAGAGAACAGGAGCACCCCAAGGTGAGGCACTCGGTCGAATGAAACCTTTTTCAATCATATCATAAGGTTGCTTCCTTAACTCTTTCAATTCGGATGGAGCCATACGGTATGGAGCTTTGGCTATGGGTCCGGATCCAGGTACAAGATCAATGGAAAACTCAACATCACGCTCGGGAGGGATCCCGAGCAAGTCTTCGGGGAATACATCAACAAATTCTCGTACTATAGGCACATCTTCAATATTTGGTAAAGAGGTAGTTGAAGAAGTCACAACACACAAGTATGCTTGGTGACCCTTTCTTACCATACTCACCAACTTCATTGCGGAAATTAAGACACACCCACTCGAGAATGAGATCCCTTATGGGTTATTCTAACTCCTAAAGGACTCTTTAATTAGATCTTTTGATCTCTACACTCGAACCTAGCATGGTACAATGCTAACCAATCAATACCTAGAATTACATCGAACTCTCCTAGAGGAAACTTAAGGAGATTAGCGGGAAAGATAGTACCAGCAATAGAGATTGGAACATTTGGATAAAGAGTAGAACATGAGATAATTTCTCCCGATGGTAAGGATATGGGAGTATCCTCACTAGAAGTAGGGTCGATTGTTAATTTATGAATATAAGTTGAAGACACAAAGGACATAGAAGCACCGGTATCAAATAGAATAAGACACGGTTGCTCTAAGATTGAGAACATACCCGTAATTATCTCCGGATGAGCATCGGCTTCGGCTCGGCTCAGAACGAAGATAGATCCCTTGGGTTTGGCAATTGGAGGGGGCAACTTCCGATCGGGGCAATCATCATAACGGTGACCACTCTTTTGGCAAAAGAAGCAAACATAAGGTCGGTTGAAACAAGCTACACCGGGGTGGTGTGGTTGTCTACAACGATTACATAAGAGACCTTGAGCTTGAGGGGGAGCATATGGCCTATGAGCCAAGTTAGAAGTAGCTCGAGGAATGAAAGGAGCGGGAGCTCTTGCACTTGCATTTGGGGGAGGATTGAATCTTCTCTTGTTGGCATAAGAATTGGAAGACGAAGGAGTAAACGGTCTTTTTCCGTAGAAATTTGGCCTAGGAGCGAAGGAAGGAGGGGAACTCTTCATCATTGCTTCATCTTTGATAGCTTTCATAGAGTTCTCGGCCCATAGAGCATCATCGTACAATTCTCCAAAGGATGTAGAATTTCTCCTCACCTTGCTTTGGAGTAAAGCACTAAGCTTGTTGCGGTAGTAGAAAGCTCGGTCCTCATCATCCTTGATGAGCCTTGGAGCAAAATGAGCAAGCTTGTTAAATTGGGTGGTGAAGTCTTGTGCCGACAAGTCACCCTGCTTGAAGTCAATAAATTCCTTGAGCCTTTGTTGCTTGAGCTCCTTAGGATAAAATCGGCCTTCTACAAGAGCTTTGAAACAAGCACAATTGAAATCGGCTTCAAGAGCAACAGTGGGATTGGTAATCGCCCACCAATTATCGGCTTCCCTTACAAGGAAGTGCTTTGCAATCCTTACCTTGTCCTCTTCACGGACTTGTTATAAATCAAATTGTTTCTCCATTTCTCAAAACCACTCCGAGAGCTCGGTAGGGTCCGGCTCTCCACCATAAGGTATAATCTTGCTTCTGGCTATCTGGCTAGCCGCCCAAGCGTATCCGTCTTGGTGATTATCTCTAGCAGGAGGTACTTGCTCGGCGTGAGCGTTAGCCGCACCTTGTTGATTCTTCAACACTTGCGTAAGAGATTCTAGTATAACGTTTGCGTAAGAGATTCTAGTATAACGTTTTCTACTAGTCGAGTTCTAACCATCTTCATAAGAAACAAAGCAAAACAAGTCAATCCTAACACTTAGCATAAACAAATAGACTACCAAGTAAAATCCTTAACTTCTACCCATCTCTCATTTATTATTTCAAGGTCAAGTAGTTTATGTTTAGGGTTCACGTGTGTGCGCCGGGAGCGTTAAAGCTCTGATACCAACTGAGACAACCCTCGCGAATGCGGAAATAAAACATAACAAGCATGTGATTTATATAACGAAAGATACGGTGTTTTTAAAACTTTTTACATGCTAAGATAAAAATACGAGGAATGTCAAATATATACAAACCAAAATAGAATATACTACAAAGAGACGAAGTCTCTCAAAATGTTATCAAATATAAAAGTTGTTTAGCAACTAGCTAATAAACGTCTAGGGGTGATTCGTCAAGACCAACGCCCGCTAGCTCACACCCGAACCCAAAATACAACAAGCAAAATCCATCCAAGCAAGCAACCTGTTCATCCATGAAAAACATGAACGCCACAGTCAGTGGGGAGTAACTCCGGGTTCTCCCAGCCATATCACAAATAACATACTTAAACGGAAATACGAAATTAGAACATGCATATATAAATATAGATGTGAAATACGAGAAGGATAAATAGGCAATTTAATATATAAGGATATAGGTACATGAAGTACAAAACCGTAACCATCATATTATGGATAGACTCGGGGAAGACACTCTTAGGCTGTGACAACCCTCGCGAATGCGGAAATAAAACATACAAGCATGTGATTTAATTAGCGAAACTACGGTGTTTTTAAAACTTTTTACATGCCAATAGAAAATACGAGGAGTGTCAAATATTACAAACCAAATAAAACTACCACAAGAGACGTAGTCTCTCAAAGTGTTAACAAAAGACAAAGTTATTAGCATCTAGCTAAAGAACGTCTAGAGGTGTTTCATCCAGGGACAACGCCCGCTAGCTCACACCCGAACCCAAAATATCAAGCAAAAAGCCATCCAATCAAGCAACCTGTTCATCCATGAAAAACATGAACGCCACAGTCAGTGGGGAGTAACTCCGGGTTCTCCCAGCCATATCACATTAAACGTACATAGAAGGAAATACAAAAGTAGAGCATGCATATATATAGATATACATGTGAGATACGATAAGGATAGATAGGCAATTCAATATATAATGATAAGAGCATATGGAATACAAATCCGAATCCATCATGTTATACAAAGACTCGGGGAAGACACTCTTAGGCAACCGAATACGCTCACTAGGGCTTACATCTCACCGTTAGCGGTATAAGTTTGATAAGATTGAGACTCGACAAACAAACCATGCCAAGTCATGGTATGACCATGAATAATCAATCATGTAATCACCCATCCACACATAACAATACAATGACGACCTCTCTCACGGTAAATGAAACGCACTAGCACCGTGTACATGGCAAGTATGATTAAAAGGCATCCACGGGATAAGACATATACCCTGAACGCATACACGAGTCAATTCATTTCGTATATGTAGACTAATTTACTCCTGGTAGCACGACGATATAAATATCCGGTCCTAGTCTAAACCTGGCCAGACTCTCAGAATAAACCATTTTCCGATTCGACATGCGATGACATTTCGCATCCAAGACTCGGTCAATCAATGACGCCGAGTACCCCAAATGCGGTAGAGCAATTCACGAAAGAGGCGGAAAAGAGCACACGCCTCATAACAAGCGGTACGCTACATGCAAATAACACCACCTCGCAAGTAAACAACATTTGACGGCCGGGGCGATCAACGCATAGCGTTCAACTCCCAACAACGTCGTCGTATGCCCACTAAACACATGACATTTAAGCAGTAGGATACCGCTCCGTTCCGACATTCCGCCTTACGAACGGGAAGGTAGCCAAGGAATGAGCGTACAAAGCACAAGACAAAACAGTGATCAAACCGTAACATTTGATAAAACCCGCCTCAAAGTGGGAACATACCAAAAACCGTCACAAAACATGATAATATGGAATCATATAAGTTTAAATATGATAAACATGAGTCAATACATGATACATAAGCATTAGAACAAGTTTATGAAGCATAATGAATAAAAACATAGATCACCTCTCCAAAACAACGTTGTTTGGAAAACCAACGAAAACAAGGGTCCACTTCAAACGGTCATAACTAGAGTTCTAGATATGCAAATTCAGAAATTCCAAGTCGAGGTGATAGCTTATCCTCTTACGATTCCAACGAGATGTCACACGCCCAAAACAAGCAAGTAACGAAGGAGATATTATCATTTTACGAAAAGGGGTCAGTGCAGGAAAATTTCTGTTGGCAGCGTATGACGCAGCCTGCGTCACCACGACGCAGCCTGCATCCTACGACGCAGCCTGCGTCCCCCAACGCAGCATGCGTCCTTCACGGGATTCAAGGACGATAAAAAATCAACATGTTATCAACAACAAACTTCTCATTTATCACCACAAATCATCAATTCTCATATCAATTAACAACTAACATCCATCAACAACAACACAAGTCCTAAGCATACTAACCATAATCTAAATACGGTTTCTATCCTAGAAATCACATAAAACACGTAAATGATATCGAGTAACCCTTCACCGTTACCTTTTCGCGTCTTTAAACGGTTTCTAAACCTTCCTAGTCTCCACCTACATACAATTAGATAATAAAATATGAATATCATTCACCTTGAGAAAGACGGATAATTTAAAAAGCGAGAAAGACGGTAATTTTATTACCAATACGGATAGAGGAAGCTAAGAGGGGAAGAATAAGACGAACTTACGTGAATTTCAATAAGAAACGAAGGAGATACGGTGATTCAAAGATGGATCAAAATTGGAAGCAAGGTTTTTGGTGTTTATGGTGAGGAAGAAGAAACGTTTTTGGTTTGTGTTTGTGTTAGAATGAATTAGGTTAAGGTTAGGAGGGAGTATAAGTAAAAGGTGAGTCGGAAAAGTCAACAAAAAGTCAAAGACGGCTTAAAAGTCAAGAAAAGTCAAAGACGACTCAAAAGTCAAGAAAAGTCAAAGACGACTCAAAAGTCAAGAAAAGTCAAAGACGACTCAAAAGTCAAGAAAAGTCAACCTCGCCTTAAGACGGGATTCTCATGGAATCTCGCGGAAATTCCAAATACGAACTCGGAAATTCTAAATTCGACTCGAAACTTTAAATTCTAAATTAAAACTTAAATTTGCTGAAAAGGTTTCGTAAAATATTTCTACTAGAAAAATAGGGTACATTTCCGGGTGTTACAATATGTTCATCGAACTCAAAATCATCCGATGTAGTATATATCCAACCAATGATGAAATCTTGCCATGATTAAAAAGGGTTTGTGATAATCATAAAAGAAATAAAAGGATAACAAAATGAAAGGAAAAGAGTAAGGAAAATAAAATAAAATATAAGGAAAAATATAGTAAAGGAAGAAACGAGGACAATAATGGTTCGATATGCTAGAGAGGTTAGTGAGGCGCGAAGCGCAAGGGCCTAGCGAGGTGTTTGATTCTGGTAAAATCGAAGTTTATCCTATTTCTTCCATATTTAGGATTGAATAACGCTTAACTTAAATCGTTTATGTATAAAAAGATGCAAGTACGAAAATAAAAGTGGATAATTACACCCTGGGAGTTACATATTATGACGTTTGCGAAATAGACGACTATTGGAGACGATTGCTCGTTATGCGACTAGTCATGGGTTGATTAATCTTGAGTTGGTCAAATCGGTTGGACAAATGTATCTGACGAAGGTATCGGAAAAAATGTGTAAGGTTGTGAAATTAAATTGGTAGATCTAATTCACATGTCGATTTTTTACCTACAAAGTCGGATCTAGAATTTGAAGATGAAAAGAGTGGGCGTCACCCTCGCAAGCCCTAAAATGGAGCACATGGGTGGATATTTATAGAGAAATGGATAAGGTGTAGGTCGTTTTATTTTGTGTTATCTTGAGAATCCCCTATTGAGGCGTGAGGTGCCTTGCACATGAATAGGCTATTTCGTGGGCCTCAAGGAGGGGGACTACTAGGTCGCGAGGCGTGTTGCACTACAATAGGGTGTATGTTCGTTTTTTATTTCGCACGGGGTGAAAATATATTTTTTTTTGTTTTTATTTGACATATTTGTGAGGCTGTCGACATTGAGGTGTTATCTGGGGAAGGTTTTACATCCTTGACTAAATTTCGGATTTCAAAGTCAATTTTGGGCACGGAGTCGGTTTTAACTCTAAATAGTTTTATATTAATGCAAATGACGTGATAAGATCATTTTTGACATTATTTTTCATATCCAAGATATTCATTAAACCTTCTCATGTATAGCTAATCTACGCATGCATCTCAAATCACATAGCACTTTGATCATCATTGGGTGGTTTTTGGAAGATGCGTATATCGGGCATCTATAAAGCTCCCACTTTGATTGACGCTTGGACATGGCGAAAGTCAACGTATATCAATCAGGTCAATCGAAGATTACAATCAACCTAGAGACTATGGCGACGTGTGGCGACTCAAGGAGTCTTAATTAGCCAAGGACCTGTTGTCGGGAACTACTTAGTGTGTGTCGACTATCGGGGAGGGTCGATTAAACTCCATTGTAATAAATAAGAAAGCTCGCCAGTTATAAGAAAAGTTCATACATGAAATACTCTCTGGATGATGCACGGAAAAGACTTGTCACACAAAACACGTGCAATTAGAGGAAACCTGTAATAGATGTATTTTGTAAGCCAAGTCAAAGTCAAAGTTAACAGAAGTCAAGGTCAAACTCGAGTTAAGGGAAGGTAAGGGTCGGAAGGTATGAAGGGTGTACTAGTGTTGGTCGCCTAGATTGGTCGCACATTAGCTAAAATACAAACATGTAGCGAGAAAAGAGTAACGTGCACAACACGCGACAGACACGCGACAAGCAAGCAACCAACGTGCGAGCCAGATACGAGTCGCGCACGCCTGGTAAGTGTAATATTTTGGCGAGTTTTTAGCGTTAATTTACGCGATAGCTTTGTTTTCCGTGTCTTTTAATCTCCTATTTCCTTAGTCCGGTATTCTAACCTTTATAAACTAGAAGCAACGCATCTTAAAAACACTTTTTGTAATACCTTCAAAACCTAGAGAGAGGAGGGAGAATGGAGTTCATCCTTGTTCATCAAGCTATTTAGGGAATTTGCTTCTAAGGCTATCTAGTTCTATTTTTTGCTTGTAAGATCTCTTTTAATCCTTCTTGAGTTTATATTATTCATCCTTCTAGCCTTTTATTATCACCTTATTCAATTGATTAGAGACTTAACCCTAGATTAGGGAATTTGGGGAAAATATTTAGGTTAGTTAAATAAACTATTTTGCATGGTTTGGTTAGTGATTATGTATGTATTTATATGTATTGTAGGCGGTGCTTTCATTAAAGAACGTTTCTAGCTTGATTTTATTAAGACTAGAAGATTTGCGAAAAGGTAGGGACTTATCCTACTCATCTTTGTTATTATGTTATCTTATTATTGTGTAATTGATATATGATGGGACTAGTGATGTATTTCATTGTGATATGGATATGGAGATTAATGTTTGAATGTGAATATGATTGTAATGGCTTTATGTGAATGTTACTGTGATGGCCGATTGATAGCATCGGCCTGGGATCCGGGACACGGAGATGGAAGAAATGGAAGGACCGTTGTGTTGCGTATGTGATCCACACGATGACTGGGAGATTTGTGCGATCGTGGTTAAGATTATAATAGTACGCTGATTGGGAGATTTGTAACTTGTGAATTGGGCACGGTGGCTGGGAGCTTTGTACCAAGCACGGTGACTGGGAGATTTGTGTTTTGATTGTTGTGATTGTCACACGTTGACGTGAAAGAGTGTGTGACTTCTATTGTATTGTTAAAGACTATTGTTGATGCTTGTTGGTGTTATAATATGTATATTATAATGCGTGTGATACTTTCCTACTCAACCTTTGGTTGACTTGTTTGGTGTCTATGTGTGTCGTTAACCCAAACCTTTACAATTGGTGGCATGTTATGATCCATTTGTTATTTCTGTTCAAATGGGGAGCAATGAATCTTGCAGGTTAATAAATTGATGAACTTGGATTTGGATGGTGCTTGTACGAGATGGGATATGCGACGAGATGAGTCTTTTAGTAGAGATTGTCTATTTAGTTTTGATTAGTATTTAATTAGTAAATTTCAAGTCTTCCGCCGTAGTAGTTAATTAAACAATGGTTTGTAAATTGTAAGACGATTTATTCATTATGTAATAAAGTGTTTAAATTACTATAATGGTTGTAGTTTTGATATGTACTATCTCGGGAAACCGGGATGGTAACACCCTTATTTATCTGGGAAGGTCTAGTTAAGGCTCTCGGATAAATGAGGTTATTACAAAATCCATTGTTTACATGGACTCGATTTGACCATGGATTTTCTCGTTATGTGTTCTCTCCTTAATTGATTTGAATAAGTTATAGAATCGATAAATAAAACAATTGTCAACATAAATCGGGCCATAGTGTCATCAACATTATGTTGTTTACTACGTTCGCATGTATTATATTATTACGATAATCATATTATTTCAAAATAATGGTGGAAATAATTTTGACTCAAATTAAAAAAATGCAAAAGTGACCCATAAAATAAATAAATAAACAGAATAATATTACAATAATAATAATACAAACGAAAAAAAATAGTATTAATAAATAAAAAAAATTGCATGAACTGAATAAATTAAAAATAAATAAAAATGAGATAAAAGAACTACAAAAAAAAACAAAATATACAAAATAATTTAAACTAAGTTAGATGAATTACGCTATGTTAGTTTGACTAATGTTAGACAATTTAAAAATTAAATGATAATAAAAATAATTAAGTTTAATTAAAGTAAAAGTCGAAAATAAAAAGATACATAATGTTAGTTAATTTAGACTCAAGGTTATTAGAATTATTTGCCTATTCGTTTTTATTAAAATTAAGATCGTAAATTTAGATTATTTACCTATCCTAATTGCCTAACGAATTAAATTAAGATGTTAGTTATCACAAGTTTATTCAAAATGCGACAATAAAAAGTAGAATTAAATTCCACTTTAATTTGGGTCATATTTCTTATTCCTTGATCACTTAACATCATAATTATGCTAATTTATGTTATTAGTTTAGCCAAGTCATACTAATTAATTCGATTAGATAATTTAAAAAGAATTAAATAATTAGAAAAACGAATTAAATAGAAAGAAATAAAAAGGAAATTGAATCAAAGGTTAATGAATTATGAACAAACAAACTAAGTTCGATCTATGAATTAAATCGAAACTAGATTGTTAATAATTGTACAACGATACAAATCTATAAGATAGTATCGATGTTTGATTAACTAGTACAAAAAACGAACAAAACAAAAGTCTAAATAAAAGGATACCAACGAATTATGTTAAATGAAAAATAAACAAATTAAATACAATTATTTACAAAGTTAGTCAAATTTTTTTAAAGTTGAAAAGTGTCCTCACTCGCGATCACCTTGATCCAGGGTGCGACCGATTAACGAGTTCTCAACTCCATCACAAGTCAACATATGTTAATTGATTCACGATTACTCGTATTTTATAGTATCGTCCTAATCCGGTTTCATACTCTCTTATGTTCATACTACGTCACAACTCGCTGACATCCTTACAAAGGTACTCGAGCGACAACACTTTCAGTCTCTTCTTGAAAAATTGGTCATTTGAAACTTCAAACTCCAACTTGATCGGGGGTATTAGCGTAATATATTCTGTAATATATATGTGTAATATTTATATATTTATTCTTATGATTATATATCCATATTTTGTTAGCTCCATTTGGGGCAGAAGACTAGGTCTTTTGAACAAACTCAATTCACTTAAAGTAAAGAATCAAAACAAAACGATAACACGCTAAATTAGATTACATCATTTACATAGTCACAAAGCGCACATGGAGAGACTAAGCAAGGAAATGTAAAGACGTAGCAAGAAAAGTTCAAAGTGTGAAGTGTGAACCCGTCTAATGGTCAGATTAAATCAATGATGGCCAAGTGATAAGCAACAAAAAGATAGAGAGGACATAGATGGACGACCCACCTAATTTACTCCTGTAGAATGACAACAAATGTATCACATACGCACTCATTCTCCGTTCATAAGACAGTCTTATCTCATGTTTTTGTAAAATATGATCGTTTTTTTATTAATAGTGATCATTTTTTAATAAATAGCGACCACTTTAAAAAATAGTTATTTTAGTCATAAAAAGTGATCACTATTTATAAAAAAGTTATGATTGTCAAAAAATGATCACTATCAACTGATCGCACCATACAACCCTATTAGAATAACATTTGCAATTACATACGGGACGTAAGTAAGAAGTTAAACATAAAAATTGACAAGTGTGCACTCAGAAGATCCAAATAAACCAATCTAATAAGAGTACGAGTTGTTTTAGGCAGACTCCTCACGTCGTAGTTAAAGAGATAGACATTAGAGTATTAATATATTACTAAATTATTATATTAAATATTCTACTCAAATATATAATGCCTGCTTGTTAGGAGACAACTGTTCAAACATCCGCTGGCATCATCATTCCTCACGTACCACCTACGCTATCAAATTACAATCAGACATTTTATTTATTACTGTCACTTGTTTTCGATCATGCAATGACATTTTGACAAGTACTTATTGTTGTAGTTTTTGAATATAAAAACTTATTACAATTACAAATTACGAAGTAGTAATTACAAAGGCATAGAATCCTTGAGTCCTCATTCTATCTAAAAACTTATTACAATTACAAACTACTCCTAGTATTTACATCGGATGTTAGTCAAAAACTACCGTCATTGGATTTCATATGAACCCAAACAACATAAATGAATTGCGCCCGAAAAGCAAAATAAATACCCAGAATAATACAACCCCGATCGGGGACAAACCTATCTTACTTATTTCTTTCAATTCCGTAATTAATAATCATCCAACCCCGGTCGGGACTATGCCACTCCGATCGGGAATGCAATGTTCTCGTTTTATTAGCGCAAAATACACTAAGTATATTACTTAGTAAATCCGAGTATAGATACTCAACACAAATAACGAGTCAACTTATATATACATATAAACCCGTCATTTCCTTATCCATTACCACCATGAACTCGATATATGATTATATGAGCATACACTTCGTATTCCCGACTCACATTATATCTTTTACGAGCTCAAAACCGACTTTGACTTGAAAACCCGAATTCACTTAAATCACTTGTGATCAATATCACTAATATTTATTATAGTAATGAAAATTTGGTTGGTAAATAGTGATCATCTTAAAAAAAATTGTCATTTTTTTCTTATGATTAAGACGGATATTTTCAACTAAATTGAAAATTCGTGAAATATTCATCATTCCTCTTCCTTTGCAATGTGTCTTTGGCGAGCAACCTTATGAGCTGAACAGTCCAAAAAACGAAAAATCGTCGTGGAATATTCGTGGAATTCCAACAAACATGTCTCCTATACTCCATAATACGTTAGTCTTTCTTCTCTTATCCATTGATAAGATTTAGCTGGATTGTATCCTTTAGGATTTTGCTGTCAACAATCATCAGTATAGGCAGGCTTGAAAACGACCATCAGATGAGCAAATTTCTTCCAGGATCAACTACGACTGTAATTGGTCCAACGACTATTTTTCATATAGATGTGATTGAGCCATCGCACCCATCTTTAGTATAAGAATAGTTAGGACTCGCCCTAATTTAACAAAATATTGAAATTCCACGGATTGACCGTCTAAGGAAGACATTGGGTTAGAGACTTAGAGTTTGTGAATGTTCATCCCAAAATTCCATGGATGAGGAATGCAAAATAGAGGATGAAAATAAGCTTTTTTTTCGCACACGCAGTTTTACCTAGCAGTAAAATAAATCGACAAATTGACCATAAGTCTTTCAAGTGAAGTATTGTACCGTGACCCAACAGCTTCAACAAAGAAAGTCTGATATATTTTCTTTTTGACCCTTTCTCCTTGGATATGATTTATGTTTCTTCATATCATACAAGAAAATATATGTATCCATTTATAACAACAGAAATTAGAAGAAATAAAATGTTAAACTAAACAGTAACAGTAGTATAAGAAAAAAGGTTAAAACAGATTGACTGACAAGAACAAAATCTAAGTAAAATATGAAATAAAATTACTATTTGAAGCTCTGGATTTAACAATAGCAACCTGACAAACAACAAAAGTAAAGTAGACTACCAATGCTGCAGCAGCAGTATCAGCTGAATGAACCAACAACATTCATTCATTCTCCTTTGAGCATTTCATGAATACAAAGTCAATATAATAATTTGAGATTTTGAGGTAATGCCATAAAAATCCTTCTGTTTTTTGCATATTTCAGTAAACAAAATAAGAAGGAAAAAAAATCTTGAATCATCCAACTATTAGAAATGCACCCAAATGAAGTCGATCAATCTTATTCTGAACCAGGGCCTCGTCCCAATGAATCGAGACCCTCAGTGCGACTTCTAACAATCCGGTGAAACACCTCCCTAACCTGCCTCTCCAAAGGGTACAATCCATCCTTGAGCGACTGAAACACCACCTTAAGTTCCTCCACTTTGTCACGAACCTCGGCTTCTTTCTCCTCAGTCAAAGGAAACTGTAGTGAATCCAACATTTCATTCATTTGTTGAGTCCATTTCTCGGTTTGGAAAATCTCCTTCAACAATCCACAAGCATTCTTCCTCTCCTTCTTCTTGCTCTCCTCCAAAATCCTCTCATGGATGGACGTTATCGAGGTTGCCCACACGTAATTTCTAGGAATCGAGAAATGAATTTGCAAACCACGGTCTTGGCAAGGAATAGCGGCCACCAATGCCCACATTACAAGCAAAAGCACACTACTCATTGTATAAACAGCCATAGCAAGTCCATTAGTAGCCATAACCTCATTAGCCCTCGGAGCACTCATATTATACCCCATTGCTTGGAGTTGCTTCGAGGCGGACCAAGACCTCGAAACACTCCATGAAAGAGACCGAAAATGACCCAAATTCTTTTGATCTTTACTACTCCCACCACCACCACTTTTTCTTCCAAATGATCTATTCCTATGAGCCAATGCCGCATTCGATTCCTTCTCATCCAACATTCCAATCAACAAATCAATCAAAGCCTTCTTTGCCCTTCTAATTTGACCTTCACCCAATGTTTTCTGATTATCAAGAGCACAAATAACAATATCCAACAATTTCTCCCATTGTCTAACTTGTTCAATTCCATCTCTAATTGCATTACAAACATCAAGAGCTTTAACACTTCTTTCATAAAATTCAGCAATTAAACGGTCCATAGGAGACTTCGATAAACAACCCTTATTATTAAACAAAACAATACGAAATTCCTCTTGACAACAAATGAAAACATCAAGAAGATTACGAACCCACGATAGCGAAAGCAGTTCATCACCTCCAGCTGATGATAGTTCATTGAATTGTTCAGCAACCTGTTTTTGAAACATTTCTATTTCCATTTCATGAGTTGATGAATCATGTGAACCCTCCATTGTATGCACCTGATCACGTCTAATACTCAATATCGAACGACCGAAACTCGTCAATGGACTTGCCGAACCTTGGTATTCTGTAGTGGGCATTTCTCAACAAAATACCCACAAATTTTTCTTTTTTTTTGGGATTTTTTTTGTGGGTAATCAATAAATCGAATTGATATCCGAAATTATGATCTGGGTATCAATCAAAATTTCAAATTTCCAACGAATTTTGATTTGGGTATGAATCGATTTTGGGAAAGTTCCAATTTTTTTTTTAGGTGAAGTTGACCAAAAATTGTTCAAATTTTTCAAAAAAAGTATGAAATTGAGGAGTACAAGAGATCAAAATGATGAATTTTTTGGTAAATTAAATATCAAAAAGAGTAAATTTGGGGGAATTGAGAGGTGGAGTGGAGGAAAGAACCCTAAAAAAAGGGGGAAGTTATAAGAGAGAGAGGTAGGAGAAGTGAAAGCACCGCATTTTATGGGTAAGAGAAAGGGAGAAGACAACTATAATTAGGGAAACTAATTAAGTGAATTTTTGGTTGTAAATGTAATTATGGAAATTAAAATGGGTTATTAGTAATAAACCTACAAATGTTGAAAAATAGAACACCAAAAAAGGTAGTACCACGTCGTTGCACACGCTTACGCGCCTCACACACGTTGTTCAAACCGAGGGTGGAATTTGTATAAAGGGAGATCTATTGTAAAGGAGTGTGAGTGTGTTGGTAATCTCTAAACAAAGAGCATTGAATTGTTATTCAATTATTCATACCCTAATTTGGATGAGAAGCTTCTATGATTGACTCATTACTCAAGATTTTACTCCGGGTTTGGGTACTTTTCTATTTTTTTTTTTTTTTTTTATTTGCTTTTTTTTTAATATATGTAAAATTGAGCTAGTAATTCAAAAAAAAAACAAATTGAGCTAATAATACTTGATTTGTTTTTAGATATTTTTTATTATTATTATTTAGTTGCTTTGGAAATGCTTAAATACCTTTTATATTTTCGTATTTTCTCACCATTTTTTATGGTATAATTTCATAATTGTAATTTCATAATTGTAATTTCATTATTATATATACTAAGTGTTTGTATTGAAAGGTATTTCTAAGCCAAATAGAGTACTACACTCACATGTAATAGTGTAATAGGTAGCTTACGTGTTATTTCAAAATACCAGTAGGCAATAATTGTCGATTTGCATAAGTTAGCAGGTTAAACACAACCTGGAATAAGTGACTGCATAAGGATGTCAAGAACGTTGTTTGGATTCCAGGAAGGAGTACCAAAGAATTTTAATTTTAATTTTAACTTTTAGTAGTTATAATTAGAACGTACATATACAAAAGCCCAAAATTGAATATAGGAGAAAGGGGAATAACTATAAATCTATACTTACCTTATAGAAGTTTTTGGTTGAATTCTTTTTTGGCTGATAAGTATCTTCGGAAAACGACTTATGTATTAGGATGAATGTGACCTGGACAAGAGTTTTTCTGCAGTAATAAAAAAATATACATCTTCCAAAGCTAATTCGCTACATTTTATAATATATTAAGTTTAAAGCCCTCGTGTTGTACCGGTAAAATAACTCAATTATCTAATACTATTATTTTTGGTTAAATGTTACTAATAAACTTACAAATGTATGGAATCAAAATAAATCAAACACAACGAATTCAACTCGTACATCAAATTATTTATCATTTGGTTACGACTTACGCCACAATTTTTTTAAATAGGACTCGTTGGACATGCCTATTTCACACGTTATTAACAAGCAATAAGAAATGTTTAAGTTTGTGAACAACCAGATTAATCTTGCGAGATTAGTATAGAATTTATCCTTGCGAGGTTGAGTTATAGTAAATCGAGCTATAACCTTGTGAGGCTAGAGCGAGATTCGCTATTCTATCCTTTGTTTTTGTTCCAAATTCACGAGACACAACACCATACAACACAACAAATTACGCTACTAAATTCATACTTCGTACTACATACCAACGTTTGAATTCGACCTAGGTTTACATCATTTTCACAATCCCTTACTTTATATTGATTATTTAATGTTGATTATTTACTACATGACATCGCTACCTCTCTACAATTTTATTAAACAAACATTAAACTACTATATATACACTACAAAAAAAAGAGTGCAGAAAATTGACGGAAAAATAATGATGGAAAACTATTCCGTCACAATTCACGGATTTGTAACGGATGTGCGACGGAATTTTTTTATGACGAGAAATCTGTCACAGGCCGTCACAATAAGAACGCGCGTTAACTAAAGTCAAGGGCGCCAACTATTTATGACGGAATTTCCGTCACAAAAGTTGACTTTCATTGACTTTTGGGACTGAAATTGTAACACCCCCATCTATCAAAGACCCTTACAAGACCTTCCTTGGTAAATCGGGACGCTACCATCTCGGTTCGCCGAGGTAGTACATATCAAATCAACCATCAAGAAACAACATTTACTGAATATTAGTTTAAAGATTACATTGTCTCAAAACCAAAACTGAAAATCGTCTGAAACCAAATACTTAAACAACATAATGTGAAAGTCTAAATCGTTCTAAACAAAGCAGAAGCTAAGACTCATCAGCAGCGTCATCCCATCCAATCCCCAAGAGAGCTCAAACAGAATACATGCTAAACTCCTACTCATCATTCCCCAATGGATCACAACAGTTTTGAAAACATAAACGCGATCAGTACCATCATACGCCAATCAACATACAAGATAAGTAAATACATCACAGTATAACCAATCATCAACACCATACCATACTCAAGTAACCAAGCTACCACCGCAGCAGTAACCCCTGCCATCGTCAGACCGTAGCCCTGACCGTTGTACCATCGATGCAAGACCGCAACACTGGACATCCAAAGCCCCTCCTATCGCAATGAGAGTACCCGGAACATTAATGTGCACATCCCCCTCGTGGCGGGAGAGCCACGAGAGGCGAACTCGAGGCGTGGAACCGTCTCCCGATCGGATCACCAACATAGTAAGCAAGTATCAACATAATACCGTCACCATCATCATCATCAACAACAACTACAACAACAACAACAACAACAACAACAACAACAACAACAACAACAACAATCACCATAAATATTAATAATATCGATTAACATACAAGGTACTGAGTAGGGAAACCCTACCTTTTTGCAATTTCCGCAACAAGCAATTACAATCAAAATTTCTCCTCTAGGAATTCTCCCCCGATTAACAATTAATAAAAATCAACAACTATTCAAAATTTTCATTCTCAATTCAGATTAGGGTACAATAATAGTTACCCACACATACTATATCAAATAAGGACAAGGATACTTGCAACAAGATCGCTGCAAAGAAGGGAAATCCAACGAACTAACAGTCGATACTCCGAGCCTTGGAATGATTCAAGATGATTAAGAGGAATTTGAAAGTGTTTAAGAGAGTTTAGGGTTTAATAATAAATGATTAACTGACGAAATTCTTTTATACTACCTCTTCATTAACTTAAATCAAAACCGCACGATAAAACACGACAGACCGAAGCACTCGGTCGAGTGCAAGAAACACTCGATCGAGTACACTGCACTCGGTCGAGTGCGTACTACACTCGATCAAATGCACCATATTCAGTCGAGTACACCCTTCACTCGCTCGAGTGACCTTTACTCGACCAAGTACTAGGTACTCAGAATACGGAGTATTACAGAAATTTTGTCACATAGATGGCTCATAGGGTCAATATTTGAACATGTGAGTGACTCTATGTGACGGAATTTCCGTCACATAAAGTCAGCTTTTGTGACGGAAGTCATCTTTTGTGACCCGAGAATTCCGTGCAAAACTTGACTTTATGTGACAGAAATTCCGTCACATAGGCTCACCCGCGTACAGGGTCAATAAACTCAACTTTTGTGATGGAAATTCCCGTCACAAAACTTGACTTTATGTGACAAAAATTCTGTCACATAGGCTCACTCACAGGATCTGTTGTTGACCCTATAAGATGTATCTGTGACGAAACTTTCGTTACATGAAGTCAATAAAGTCAACTTTTATGACGGAAATTCCGTCGTAAAACTTGACTTTATTGAGTTTATGTGACAGAATTTCCGTTACATATTCACTAAATATTAAAAAACGCAACATGCTTACTCCATTTCATCCCCTGCTCGATTTTTCTATTTCTAACCCTAACCCACTTCCTTCGGCTACTACCATCTCCCCCACCACTTCCTCCGGCCGCCGTCAACGACCACTACTTTTCAGACGCCTCACCACCGACGACTCCCCTCCAATCCTTCTTTTCCTTCCTTTTCTTTGATTTCATTTTTTCTTCTTCTATCTCGCCGCCTCCTACCATCTCACAACCGCCTCATCGCCGTCTAGTTTTATCATGGACTTTGGATCATGTTAGAATTGAGTTGTACTCTTGACATTGAGTTGTATTTAGATTTTGTAAAATTTGTTGAAATTTCATTTTATATAATGTTAAACTTGTTTTGAGACTCATTTTGGTACATCTTATACTTGGGAAACCGGGAGTAATACCTCCTTATGCTCGGGAATGTCTTGCTTATCCCGGCTATGGCGGGGTGTTACAATTACAATCTTTCCCCCTTAAAAAGAAATGCGTACTCGAAGTTCACACACATACAAACCAACCAAAACCGCTTACCAAAACATCGCCACATCCAACCTTCCAATATCCACACCACAACACACAAACCCAACGAATCCCAACTCTTAAAACCAATATCGACAACAGAATAGATGCCAACAATAAAACAAATTGCAACGATAACAAAATTAAAAAAAACTAAAGGTTAAAACTATGCAAGCAACTATATATCACCCTCTTTGCAACAGAAGTATGTGATCAAGCCAAGACACGAGCTCAACACAAGACACAAACTCAAGACAAGGCTCAACATCAAGACATCAACACCATTCAAAACAACAACATCCTTTCAGACAACACCATGATCAGTTATGACAATATCCTATTCAGTCCAAGCCACAACCACTTCAAACCTGCTAAGACAACACCCCCACAACCAGAACAAAGCCTAGCCATCCACTTCCCAAGGCTAAGCCACAACAAGGCACAGTCAACAGCCCAACAAACCCAACACAACAAAACAGCCCTCAGCCAAAAAACAGCCTATCACTGCCTCTCTAAACAGGGTCCATGGGGCCTCACACAATCAAACTAGCCTAACCAACCCTCAAACCTATGTCTTGGGAAGGTCCTCTACAACTTTCCCCAGGACTTCCCTTCCAAGAAACAAACACACAAAGAGTTAGCTTAGGGACAACTTCAGACTGTCCAGATTTCAGCCTTTTTGCAGTAGTTAACATGTCACTATCAAACTTTCCTTTTATGATCAAACAAACTCGAGGGCCTTTTAGAAGGACCTTTGGCATCCATCCCACTTCAGTTGAGCTCAAGAATCAAGCTCAGAAGTCCACCCCTCCACCAGTTTCAACCCCAACAAACCCATTAAGACAGATTGTCCTATTAGAACTACTTTTCTGCTTTATCTACTTTATGTCAGTTTCCTGCAAGTTTGTAGCTGTTATTTTGTTTCATGTTGTAAGCCTTTGTGGCCCTAGATATCTCCTAACGTCTGAGTTGTATCCTTGTTGCCTATATAAGGCCTTTACCTAATGAAATGCAAATCAGATTTGTAGTAAAACATAAAACTGAAACCTTGTTTCTGTTGCATCTCTTGGCTGTGTGCTTGAGACAACTTCCTTTGCTTTGTGCTTGGAAGTGAGCTAGGGTCCTTAGCTGAGTGCTGGGATCACAGTTCAACCCCCAATCATTGGCTTTGTGCTTTGGTTAAGGTCCTATCTAGTTCTTTGTCAATCAATCCTAACAGAAACAGAGTATTTGCAAAGTGTCTGAACCTCAATCAAATTGTCATTGTTTGAGTTATCTTTTCTGAATAATTTCAGTGCAAATTGGTTATCAGAGCTTTGGTTTGTGAGTTCATCTACCTAACTACATTAAAAACACAATATACAACCATGAGTGAAGAGAGAATCACAGGTCTTGAAAACACAGTTCAAAATCTTGTCAGAACTGTAATGGAGGTCTCTAGATCTGTCAATGAACTCCTTGAGGGCCAACAGAACAATGATACAAGGGGAGGCAGAGGTCGAGGAAGAGGAGCACCTTTCCCACAAGGTGGAGGAAGGAGGAGACAACCTGTAGATCAGTTTGAAATGTCAGATTCAGATGGCTCAGATCACAGTCTTCTCAGACACCAAGACAAAGATATCAAGGTAGAGATTCCTGACTTTCTAGGTAGCTTGAACCCTGATGATTTCTTAGATTGGCTAAGGTCTGTAGAAAGAGTCTTTGAGTTTAAAGGATACACTGATAGAAAGGCTTTTAAGGTTGCTATCATGAAACTACAAGGCTATGCCTCACTGTGGTATGAAAACATGAAAACCTTGAGGGTTAGGGAAGGGAAAGAACCTGTAAAGTCATGGCTCAAACTGAAAAAGAAAATGAGAGCTGAGTTTGTCTCTAGGGACTACACTCAAGACATGTTCATTAAGCTTACTCACCTAAAGCAAGACCAAAGACCTTTAGAGTCCTACCTAAGAGACTTTGAACAACTCACTTTGCAATGTGAGGTTGTTGAGAAATCTGAACAAAAGATAGCAAGGTTCTTAGAGGGTTTGGATGAAAGGATAGCTAGTAAAGTCAGGTTACAAAACATATACTCCTTTGAGGAAGCTGTCAACTTGTCTTTAAGGGTAGAAAAATTGGGAAAAGGAAAGGCCAGTGCTTCTAAGACACCTTCCAGAACCCCCACCTTCAAACCTTTTGGAGGAGTTAAGATAGGAGAACCTGTGGTTCCTGTTAAGACCCCTTTCAACCTTGATAAAGGCAAGGCTGTTGAGGCAGGCCAAAGGAAGACCACCCCTCTCAAAAAGTGCTTTCAATGTCAAGGGTATGGACATTTTGCTAGAGAATGTCCATCTAAAAAGGCTCTGAGTACCCTAGAAGTAATCCATTGGGGAGATGATGAAGTGTTGGTCTGTGATGAAGAGATGGAAGAGCCTGAGGTAGAGGCTAGTGAGGAGTTGATAGAGCCTGATGCAGGGTTAAGTTTGGTAACATGGAGGGTAATGCATACTCAACCACAACCTTTGGAAGAGGACCAACGACACCAGATCTTTAGGACCAGATGTACCATCAAGGGTAGAGTATGTAACCTCATTATTGATGGGGGAAGTTGCACTAATGTGGCCTCCAAAACACTGATAAACAAGCTAGCTCTACCCACCAAAGACCACCCCCTACCTTATAAACTCAGATGGCTAAACAAAGGAGCTGAGATCAAGGTGGATAAACAATGTGTTATACCTTTCTCAATTGGTAAAGGGTATGTGGATGAGAGTCTTTGTGATGTTCTACCTATGGATGCATGTCACCTTCTGCTTGGGAGACAATGGGAGTTTGATAGGGATGCCATACACCATGGGAGAGACAACACTTACACCTTCAAGTATGGGAAGAAGAAGATCACCCTAGCACCTTTACCACCTGCTTTAAAGATCAACCCAAACCCCATGAGTGAGGCTTCCAAAGAAGTCATGTTGATAAGGGAATCAGAAATAGCACAAGAGCTAAGTGAGCTACAACCTGTATACATATTGCTAGTCAAGGAGACTGGGATGAGTATCATTGATATCCCTGAAGAGGTCAAATCTATCCTAGAAAGTTATGGTGATGTCTTCCATACTGAGCTTCCTAGTGGACTGCCACCACTTAGAGGGATAGAGCACCACATTGACCTAGTGCCTGGAGCTATCTTACCCAACAAGCCAGCCTACAGGAGGGACCCTAAGGCTACACAAGAGCTCCAACTTCAAGTAGGTGAACTACTCAACAAGGGCTATGTCAGAGAGTCCCTCAGTCCTTGTGCTGTACCAGCCTTGCTTGTGCCAAAGACGGATGGGACTTGGCGTATGTGTATTGATAGTAGGGCCATCAACAACATTACCATCAAGTATAGGTTTCCCATACCTAGACTTAATGATATTCTGGATGAGCTAAGTGGGGCTCAAGTGTTCACTAAGATTGATCTGAGGCAGGGCTACCACCAAGTGAGGATAAGAGCAGGGGATGAATGGGAGACAGCTTTCAAGACTAAACATGGGCTCTATGAATGGCTGGTGATGCCTTTTGGGTTGTCTAATGCCCCTAGCACCTTCATGAGGTTGATGACAGAGGTCCTAAGGCCTTACTTAGGCAAGTGTGTAGTGGTGTACTTTGATGATATTCTTATTTACCGTTCAACTAAGGGAGAACATTTGCAACATCTGAAGTTGTTGTTTGAGGTCCTAAGAGAAAACAAGTTGTATGGCAAGCTAGAGAAGTGCACCTTCATGCAGCCTGAGGTTTACTTCCTTGGGTTCATCATCTCTAAGAAAGGGGTAGCAGTTGATCCTGAGAAAGTGCAAGCAATCAAGGAATGGCCCATTCCCCAAACTGTTACTGATGTAAGAAGTTTCCATGGGTTGGCATCTTTCTATAGGAGGTTCATACAAGGGTTTAGTTCAATCATGGCCCCTATTACTGAGTGCATGAAGAAGGGAGAGTTCAAGTGGAATGAGAAGGCTGAAAGGTCCTTCAATCTGATCAAAGAGCTATTGTGCAAGTCTCCAATATTGGTTCTACCAGACTTTAACAAACTCTTTGAGGTAGAGTGTGATGCCAGTGGTCTTGGCATAGGAGCTGTGCTTACTCAAGAAAAGAAACCTGTGGCATACTTTAGTGAGAAGCTAAATGGGGCCAAGCTTAACTATTCCACATATGACAAGGAATTCTATGCCATTGTGAGGGCATTGAATCATTGGGGACACTACTTGAAGCCTAAGCCTTTTGTGCTTCATTCTGATCATGAGGCTCTCAAATACATCAATGGACAACACAAACTCAACCCCAGGCATGCCAAATGGGTAGAGTTCTTGCAATCCTTCTCATTCTCCAGCAAGTATATAGAGGGTAAGAACAATGTTGTAGCTGATGCATTGTCTAGAAGGTCTGTAATGTTGACCTTCATGGAGCAAAGGGTGTTGGGGTTTGAATTTATGAAATAGCTCTATCAAGAAGACCCAGACTTCAAGCATGAATGGGAGGTATATCAAGAAGGGCAAGTCAAGAAAGGGAGCAAATACACAGCTCAAGAAGGATACTTATTCTATGGGAACAAACTATGTGTGCCTAAGGGACCTTATAGGGGACTACTGGTCAAAGAGGTTCACTCCAATGGCCTTGCTGGTCACTTTGGGGTACAGAAGACCTATGACATCTTACAAGATCAGTTCTATTGGCCTAAGATGCTCAGTGATGTGCAAGATGCCCTCAAGAGATGCAGATCTTGTCAAATAGCCAAGGCACACTTTCAAGCAGGCTCTTACACACCACTTCCAGTACCCAACAAGCCATGGGAAGATCTCAGTATGGACTTCATTGTAGCCTTACCTAGAACTCAAAGAGTAAAGGATTCAATCATGGTGGTTGTAGATAGATTCAGCCAGATGGCACATTTCATTGCTTGTAAGAAGACTGAGGATGCATTGGGGGTAGCTGAACTATACTTTAGGGAGGTTGTCAAGTTACATGGGGTCCCTAGAAGCATTGTCTCAGATAGAGACACAAAGTTCATGAGCCACTTCTGGAGAACCTTGTGGAGGCTATTGAAGACCAGGTTAATGTTTAGTACTTCTCACTATCCCCAAACTGATGGGCAGACAGAAGTCACTAACAGGACACTAGGAAAGATCTTAAGGAGTATTGTTTCTAAGTCATTGAAAGATTGGGATCTCAGGCTAGCACAAGCTGAGTTTGCCTTCAACAGAGCCCCCTCCAGCAGCACAGGTACAAGTCCTTTTAAAACAGTTTATGGTACTAATCCTCTCATGCCTACAGACCTAGCACCAGTCAAAGGAAACAAGACAAGCTATGATGCAAAGAAAAGAGTTGAGCAAATGATACAGATTCATGAGCAAGTCAAGAAGCAGATTGAAAGGTCCAATGAGTTGTACAAGGCTAGGTCCAAGGGACCTAAGAAAGCAAGGGAGTTCAAGGCAGGGGATCTTGTATGCTTGCATTTAAGAAAAGAGAGATTTCCAGACAAAAGGAGAAACAAGCTCATGCCAAGAGCTGATGGACCATTTGAGATATTGGAGAAGATAGGCACAAATGCTTACAAGGTGGATCTACCAGGAAGCTATGGTGTACATGGTACTTTCAATGTGGGAGACCTGAGCCCCTACCATGGTGAATCAGATGATGAAGGTGAGGAAGATATGAGGGCAAATCCTTTTCAAGAAAGGGAGGTTGCAACAGGAGTATGTGATCAAGCCAAGACACGAGCTCAACACAAGACACAAACTCAAGACAAGGCTCAACATCAAGACATCAACACCATTCAAAACAACAACATCCTTTCATACAACACCATGATCAGTTATGACAATATCCTATTCAGTCCAAGCCACAACCACTTCAAACCTGCTAAGACAACACCCCCACAACCAGAACAAAGTCTAGCCATCTACTTCCCAAGGCTAAGCCACAACAAAGCACAACCAACAGCCCAACAAACCCAACACAACAAAACAGCCCTCAGCCAAAAAACAGCCTATCACTGCCTCTCTAAACAGGGTCCATGGGGCCTCACACAATCAAACTAGCCTAACCAACCCTCAAACCTATGTCTTGGGAAGGTCTTCTACAACTTTCCCCAGGACTTCCATTCCAAGAAACAAACACACAAAGAGTTAGATTAGGGACAACTTCAGACTGTCCAGATTTCAGCCTTTTGCAGTAGTTAACATGTCACTATCAAACTTTCCTTTTATGATCAAACAAACTCGAGGGCCTTTTAGAAGGACCTTTGGCATCCATCCCACTTCAGTTGAGCTCAAGAATCAAGCTCAGAAGTCCACCCCTCCACCAGTTTCAACCCCAACAAACCCATTAAGACAGATTGTCCTATTAGAATTACTTTTCTGCTTTATCTACTTTATGTCAGTTTTCCTGCAAGTTTGTAGCTGATATTTTGTTTCATGTTGTAAGCCTTTGTGGCCCTAGATATCTCCTAACGTCTGAGTTGTATCCTTGTTGCCTATATAAGGCCTTTACCTAATGAAATGCAAATCAGATTTGAAGTAAAACATAAAACTGAAACCTTGTTTCTGTTGCATCTCTTGGCTGTGTGTTTGAGACAACTTCCTTTGCTTTGTGCTTGGAAGTGAGCTAGGGTCCTTAGCTGAGTGCTGGGATCACAGTTCAACCCTCAATCATTGGCTTTGTGCTTTGGTTAAGGTCCTATCTAGTTCTTTGTCAATCAATCCTAACAGAAACAGAGTATTTGCAAAGTGTCTGAACCTCAATCAAATTGTCATTGTTTGAGTTATCTTTTCTGAATAATTTCAGTGCACTCTTTTAAAACAAAGGTTACGTCTCCGTAACCGAACATACCTCGAAAAGATGAGGATACCACTCCCTCATTGCATCCTGGACTTCCCAATTAAGTAGTTTCCTCAACATTATGGCTGGACCATAAACTATTCACCAATCGCGTCTCGCCACCACGGGTCTTGTGCACTTTATGGTCTAGGATCTCTTTTGGCACTTCTTCATCTCTGGCACTGTTTTAGTGCGTCTGTTACATCTGGCATAGTTATGGTGCATCTGATACATCTGTCTGATTGTGAGAGGACTCAAGTCAGGTAGATATTTGTTAGAATATTCCTTGAAACTGTTCGGATTCCGCATCCAATTTAGTTTTCTTATCTGTTTAGGAAACAATTATTTAGTTTCCCTGTCTGTTTAGAAATTGCTATAGGTTTTGTCTGTCTGTTAGGTTTCCTAAATCTGTTTATGGAACATCTCTTATGAGAAAACTATATAAACTCTCATAGGCCGTTTATGGTATGAATTCAAAAATCTGTCAAAAAATCTTAGTCAACTGAAATTTGAATATTCTGACGAGTATACTCTGAAATATGTAATTGCTCAAGATCAATAATATTCTTCTCTTCTGCCGGTGGACGTAGCTAACAAATTGTTATTGAAGTACGTAAATTTGTTGTCTTTTCACGTAATTATTCATCTTTCTTACATCTGTTATAAAAGAGTTCTTGATGATAACAATTGTTGGCCAACGTACGGTTTAAACAAGGTTAATGATGTTGCTGCTGTTAGGGCTGAGCAAAAATATACGATACGGTTTTAATATACGGATATGATACGGTATATGATTTTAATTATACGAATTTCCGGATACACGATACAAATTTCCGGGTATACGATACGGTTTTTAAAAAACCGTATCGCGTCCGGGTCGGGAAAATCAAAACCAGATATACGGTTTTTGACACGGTTTAATTGAAAATAACAAAAAAAAGTTGTATGTGAAACTTTCTTTTCTATTTGGACAATTTGTGTGAAACTTTTTTAATCAATCTTTTGATGCCGAAACTTGTAATGTCCGCAACTACTTTGTGGTGTCAAGTTTGTATGTCGAACGACAAAGTTTTGCATTTTTGACATCTTACTACTAACTTTGCAAGTAGTTGTATTTTGTGATAATAGGCCTAGTAGATTATATAGGTATTCTACTAATAATTTTTCACTTATTTTGTGGACTCTAGGTGAACTAACATATTCTTGCGTAAGAACAACGCGGAGAGAGAAAACCAAAAAAACCCCAAAAATTCTTTAATCCGATCCACCACATCCAGCCGCCTCCTCTCGACACCCTTGCTCCTCTATCCAACGGCCGACCGCCGGAGATGAGGCACGTTTTGCTCATCTCCGGCGGAACAGTTCACTGTATTTGTTATGACACCCGTCTCCGATCATGGTGGCCGACATTTGTGAAGTGCGACTCCGCTATTGTCTCACCTGAAGAGCCTCTATTTTCAACCGGATTGTCGTAACACTGTTTGTTTCAGCCTTTAATTGAAGCTGCTCCTGCTCTAGCTTCGCTTTTTTTAATCAGTTCGTCTCTTCCGGTGACCTTTGTTGTGGGATTCTCGGATCCTTTTGAAACCGGAACAGTGTTCCCCTTCCCCTAGCCCCTTCCCCCATTGTTTCCTGGTTTCAATTAGTTCTCTGTCGAGGCGTTGTAGAGATGAAAATGGTAAATCGGTTCTTGTACTAACTGGTATCGTTGTTTTTGGACTCACATAGTGTTCCCCTACCCCTCGCCCCTTCCCCCACTTGTTTGTCCAGGGAGAACATGCTTTTTCATATTCCCTTGCCTGATTATTATTTTCATCTCTTATTGTTGTCTTTTGTTTCCCTTGTCGTGGTCAGACTAAACACCTCTGGTTTTAAGCTAGTTGTTGCTATTAGGTCCGAGGAGTCACTAGCTTCGTGTGGGTTAATTATTACAGTTGTCTTGTTAATCCTTCTGGTTGTTTGATGGGTTTATTTCTCTGTGAGATTAGGGTGGAGTATGTACCCTTCCTTATGTATGTGGTGAGTCCTTGATCGCTTGGGTTTTAATTGGGGTGAATTGTTGGATCGTGTCGATATGAGCCTGGTTGTGGATTTGGTTGGTTTGCTGTGGTAATTTTCTTCTTCATGAAAGGACTTTGTTGGAATGTTAGAGGATTAAATAACCCTCTTGCTCCTACTATTGCGAAGACTAAAGCTATTCTTTCTAGTTCTTATTATGATTTTCCGTTCTTATCTGAAACAAAATGTAATGTAGACTTAGTTGATTCTATCTTTCGTTCTTTGGGATTTTCTAGAAGCTTTTGTGTTGATGCTCGTGAAACCAAAGGAGGCCTCTGGTTTGGTTTTAGGTCCGATGTTAATTTTGAGTGTATTTTCGCCTGTCAAAATTTCATTATCGTCAAAGGCATACAATGCAAAGATAGTTTTTGGTACTTGTGCCTTATCTATGGTGAACCAGTCACTCATAAACGAGAAGCTGTTTGGAATTCTCTTAGTCATTGGATTCGCTCTTTTGAAAACCCTTTTCTTCTTTTGGGGGATTTTAACCAAGTGGATTACCAAGAAGACAAATGGGGAGGCAGTAAAGGACGGATCACAGGTGCTTCACTATTTAATAAATGGAAGGCTGAACATTTTTTGATGGACATTCCATATAAGGGGCCAAGATTTACATGGTGTAATATGAGGGAAGATAATAGTGTAGTATTGGAACGGCTTGATAAAGGTTACGGATCGTGGGATTGGAATGACATTTTTCCGAATACGGGTATTACTCACCTCCCCATTCAAGTTTCGGACCATGCGCCTATTATTTTTGGAACAGACTTAATTATTTGTAATGGCAAAAGACCTTATAGAATGGAGGCTTGGAACCTGGATTATGATGAATGTATTTGCTTAGTTCGTGATGAATGGCCTAGTCCTGTCTCAGGCTCTGTTTCTGTCCGGATGATTCGTAAATTATCTAGAGCCAGAAACTGTATGCGTCTCTGGTCTATATCTAAGAGAAAAGAATGGAATAAGAAATGGAGTGACTTTGATGACACTTTGGTAAAAGGTTTGCATGAAATTGAGACAAAGGGAGCGACTAGAGCTTTCACTACTGCCTATGCTAGTCAGGTGGAGTATGCTAAGGTTTCGGCTAAATATTGGAAACAACGTGCCAAGATTAAATGGAACTCTGAGGGTGATACTTGCTCCAAATACTTCTTTAATTGGGTTAAGGGTAGGGCGAGCAGGAATTATATTGCTGGGATTAAAATGGAAAATGGGGAGTGGAACTTCGACTGTGAGGTTACTAAGAGATTATTCGTACAATTTTATTCTGGTTTTTTTAAGGAAGGAGCGAATGCGATCTCTTTTGATGAGTACTTCCCTTCAGTCAAAAGTTTGTTTAATGTCAATAAAAGGTTTCTTTCTCCGGATGACAGAGATGCTCTTGGTATCCGTTTCTCTTCTAAGGAGGTTCGTACAGCAGTGTTTCAACTGGGTCCACTTAAATCTCCGGGACCTGATGGTATTCCTGTTATTTTCTTCCATAAATGTTGGCACTTTATTAAACATGATGTTATTAGGACCGTCCTAGCTATTCTTAATGGTTATAGTTCACCAGAATTCCTGAATAAGACTTTCCTAGTGCTTATTCCTAAAACCAGTGCCCCTGAAACAGTTGATAACTTCCGTCCTATCAGTCTGTGTAATGTCATAATGAAAATTATTACAAGGTGTATCACAAATAGATTGAAGAAGTTCATGGGGAAACTAGTGGGTGAATTCCAAAATGCTTTTGTTCCCGGGAGGAATATTAGTGATAATATATTGATTACTAATGAAATTTTACAAAAGATCTCTTCATCTAAAAATGGTAGGATGGGTAGGATGGCTTTTAAAGCGGATATGAGTAAAGCTTATGACCGCTTGGATTGGAACTTTATCAGAAGTACGCTCGTTTTGATGGGATTCCCCTGTAAGTTCATTCAATTGATTATGAGGTGTATTACGACGGTGTCGTATGAAATCTTAGTTAATGGAGTTCCTTCAAGGCGTATCCACCCGACTTGTGGTCTTCGTCAGGGCAATCCTCTTTCTCCTTATATCTTTGTATTGTGTACTGAGATTCTGTCCATAAACATTCTTAGTATGGAGAAGGATGTGCTTATCCGCGGAATTAAGATTAGCAGAAACAGTATACCTATCTCTCATATGCTCTTCGCAGATGACTCTATGTTTTTTATTGAAGGTAATCCTAAAAGTTGCGCTAATCTGAACAAAGTTATTAAGGATTACTGTCAAGCCTCGGGTCAAGTTATTAATGATAATAAATCTTCGATGACTTTAAGTTCGGGTTCCAGCCTTTCCTTTGCTCGAAAATGTTGAAGACCTTTAATATTTCTTGTGGCACTAATATGGGTTTCTACTTGGGTATTCCTACTGATGTGGGACTCTCAGGTCGCAGTAAAACTAAACGGGAAATTTTTGAGTTTATCATTGACAAGGTTAGGAAGCGATTATCTTCATGGAATTGTATTCTTCTTTCATTGGCTGGTAGATTGGCTTTGATTTCTTCTGTTTTGTCCTCCCTTTCTGTTTACTTTCTATCGGTATTTAAAATACCGGTATTTAAAATACCGGTAAGTGTGACTAAAAGATTAGATTCAATCTTGTCACATTTTTGGTGGGCGGGTCACAAGAAATCTTCTTCTATTAGTTGGTGTAATAGGCTTTTCCTAAGTCAACCTAAAGGAAATGGTGGTCTGGGTATTAGACGTATGAAGGAGTTTAATCAAGCACTTATAGCAAAGATTGAATGGAGATTCATCACCCACCCAAACTCTATTCTTAATAAGTCTATTGGTGCTAAATATGGGATAAAATGGCAGGATGGTGATCTGCTTTTTAATGATGGCAAGTGTAGTTCTTCATGGGGATGGAAAGGTATTGTCTGGGGCCTTCAACTAATTAAACCTCGTATAGCTTGGAACATCTCTCCATCTTCAGATCTTTGTGTCTGGAATACTAAATGGGTTAATGGAACTGTGCCAAAACCTAAGTGTTTAGAACTTCTTACTGGTTCTCCTAATTTGAGCAATTTGAAAATCAAAAATCTTATTTATAACAACAATTGCTGGAACCATGGGCTCGTGACTATGTTTTTTAATCAAAGTTGTGTGAAGGACATTCTTGCTATTCCGATTAGGTGCTCTGAAGGTAGCGACAACTTTTTCTGGTCGGCTTCATCGACATGGAATTACTCGGTCAAGATTGGCTATCAGATTGCACTACAAAATTCTTGGAATACCTCGGCTACCCCTAAGGACCGCTCAAGAGTTCCAATTGCTTATATGGGTGTTTTTCAAAAAATTCTATGGAACCTACCATGCCCAAGAAGTTGGATCATTCTTATTTGGAAACTTCTCACTGAAACTTTGCCCACTAGGGAAGGCTTCTTAAAAAGGGGTTTTGATGGATCCTTTACTTGCTTGCTATGTGATTCCCAGCAAACGGAAACACCTATCCACCTTTTCCGTGATTGTTCTTTTGGTAACAGACTTTGGGCCGGAAGCCTTCTGGGGATTAGGGCTCAGTCAGGGGATAATTTGACCTTGCAGTCTTGGGTGTGCAATTGGCTTTCTGTTCTTTTGAAGGTTAATAATAAACAAGAGGCGTGTCTTTCCTTCTTGTGTACTATCGGGACTATTTGGGTAGTAAGGTGCAAAAAGGTCTTTGACAATACCGAGTGTTCTCCAATTGGTGCTATCTTACTTTACCAAGAGTCGTTTAACCTGACTCTTTCTGCTGAAGTTAAGAAATCGGGGTCTATTGATTTCCAAACTCGTTTGGAGGAAGACATGTCTAACCTTAGGAATGGAGTCTCCTACCCGTTGATTCAGAGTTCTCTGAGTTGCTCTCGGCGTGATATTTATGTAGATGCTGCGTGGTCTAAGGTTCTTGCTGCTGGGTTTGGTGGGTGTATCATGTTTGGTAATAATGTTGTATCGGAATTCTGCATCAAAGGGCGTGCTGAGAATGCCGAGCAAGCTGAAGCATTGGCAATTAGGGAGGCGTTGAAGTGGGCGTTGTCTCATAACATCCTTCATATTAATGTTTTCTCTGATTGTCTGCAGGTTCTTGCTTAGGTCCTGAAGTTTTCCCAACTTAAGCACTGGACTAGGAATACGATTGATGACATCATTGATCTTGCGGCTAACTTTCATTGTATTTCTTTTGCCTTCGTTCCTAGAATTTGTAATAAAGTCGCTCATAGACTAGTTAAGCGTGCTATTAAATTGTAAAACTCATTAATCCGATTGTCAAAAAAAAAAAAAAAAAACTTACCCACTCTAAATCTCTATTAACACACGAACTAACCATATAGACCCTTACCCTTACTCTTATCCCGCTATCACAATGCTTGTCTAGTGTCTATTCTATTTTGTGGGAAAGCTAATTAAAATCATAGAATTGTAAAATGATTTTCTTGTTGGCAACTAGCTCACACGTATAGAAGTGCTACGTGCCTTGTCGTGCCTCGTGTCGGCCCACCGTGCATGTAGGAGAAAATCAATTATGCAACTGTAACCATCACTTTAATTTTTTGGTTAATTAAGTTTAAGACTTTTCTACATAGCAACCCTCGACTTTTAGACTTTCTACGTGGTACCCTTACAATTTTGGAAACATACGTGATACCCTTAAGTTTGTAATTATCATTAAGTGTAACCCTAATTATCATTTCCGACAATAATTAATGTTTGTTTTAGACGTTAACTGCTGACTAAACGCTTATGTGGATGATGAATGACTTTTGTGTTAGTAGCTAAACTTCCCCGCCATTCTTTCCCCGTTTTACCTCCCAATTGCATTATTATGTCTTCTATCATATCATCTTCCTTATTTCTTCTTTCTACTTCCTTCGTCCTTCTTAAATTTTGGTTAATTGTTTCAGGTTTTTTTTTGTTTCTTTCATTTATCTCTCATGTCTTCTTAGAAAAAAATTACCAATAGATGGTCTTGATTTTAGGAACTAATGTTGCAATCGATGTGGCCAAACACTATATAATTAAGATATCAGGATCCGTTAACAACCCCCGAAAAGCTTATTTCAAATGCCTAGATTGTAATCATTTTGTTATGTGGTTATCGGGAGAGCATGTTACCATCACAAAGGCTTTAATAAACAGATGTGCTAGTGAAGATGCAGATTGTACAATGCAAGTGTTAATGGAGGTATTATAGAGTTGAAGAAGAAGTTTCATAATTGATCAACATTTCTAAAACAAAAGACAAACATGCAATATAATTTAGGGAAAATGATCATACCTGCTTCGATCGACATATAGATGAAGATCGAGACAATAATTACTCTTAATTATGAAGAAATAAATGGAGCTGAAAGGAAGAAGATGTAATTCAAACGAGGGAGACGGAAAAAGAAACAGAGGAAGAGGAAGCTATGAATATGAAAGGCGGAAATGAGAGGTACATTAAACAAGCTAAGGGAGTAAAGGTTTCATATTGCCTAGTAATAGTCTAAGTCACAGTCATTCATCATCCACATAAGCAACCTAGTCAGCAGTTTGCGTCTAACACAAACATTAATTGACGGAAATGATTAGTAAGGTTGCGCTTAATTATAATTACAAGACTTAGGGGTACCATGTATGTTTTCAAAAATATAGGGGTTTCACATAGAAAGTCTAAAAGTGGAGGGATATCAATATATCATGTAGAAAATCTTTTAAGTTTATTTCTTAACATGGTATCAAAGCCAAGCATGACAAGAATGTGACAATGTGTCACATATTCGATTTTAACCTTATTATTGACAAAACCATTGCTCTCTAGTTTCTAATTTGCTAGTTCTTCACAACTCAAACATGAAACTAGCTCACGACCCGCCTAGATCACGCACGGTCTTCAACTTAATCTAGGTTCGTGGCGTTACAAATAAGATTGATACTGCTTCAAAATGAAGTCATAATTACCCTCAAAACCTTTATTAACCTCCATTATTAGTCGCTCTCACAGCCCACATTTAGCAATTAGTGTAATCACATCATGTCCTGGCGTCCTGCCAAGCCCGAATAATGCACGTATTGGGAAAAAGAATTATACATCAGATATATTACCTCATACCCTTTTAGTTTTTGAGCTTACATATATTTTTTTCGAGTATTTACAATTTACAAGTTACATAATATTTTTTTGATGGAAAAATTCAAAATAATTTATAAATATAGTTTTTGAGCAATGATATTTTTTTTTATCTTAAGATTTAAGTAAGTAAACATGCTCAAAATATTTATAGTAAAAACTCAAATTCTGTAAAATAAAACTAAAAAAGTTTATCATAAAACTCAGAAAGTAGTCTTGCTATATGACATTTGAAAAAACTTGCAAATTTATCTATATAATCAATCAGTCACAATATCACACTTATGCTTACAATTTCTACCTACCAAACATAATATTATTCACAAGAAAATCATACAAAAATACTACTGACTTATCTGTTGTCTGAATTAAATTAATAAATAAATGAATACAATGGCAGAAGAAATAAAAAGATTGAATGATACAACCAGGTATCAGGACTTAGGAGCCAAAACTGTACAAAACTCCTGTATTCCTGAAATTCTGGAGTGTCCGAGAAAATCCTATGAACATACATGGCAACAGAGTGTTCCAATTTGGATAAAGAGCCATTGTACTGGATTCGGCTTTGGTTTTGGTAGATTTGGATGACTATCTTCTTTTAATAATGCAGGATGTAACGGCAGTTCACGACACAAGTTTTGATGAAATGCATCCACTGCAGCTTGAACGCCGTCTTCGCCCTCTATCAGTTGAGCTATTTCCATTGCTCGTAACTTCACCTAATAGAGTTAAAAGTAACACGATAACTCAGCTAGACAGACGCCAAAAGAAAAAAAACACAATCACTCAACTATAGTCGATTGATTTTCACTATTCTTCCGCTTTGAGATCAGGGGTGGAGCTATGTGGTTACAAGGAGTAGCATAACCCAGAAAAAATAATGGTCAATTTTGCTACCCCAAACATCCATGTGAACATTAACTAATAACTACACATGATATAAAAACGAGGGCATGATAGCAACTTCAGCGTGAATGGAGTAGTTCAGTGGTAAGTAATTGTCCGTCATCAATATAATTTAAAAAGTGAGAATCAAAGAGAAATCATCAACAAGCTAAAAGTCAAAATCGTCAAAACGTTTTGTCTTTTGAAGTCTTGAAATACAATCCGTTCATTTTACATTCTTGACCTGCTCTTCTTATTACTACAACATTACCCCAGTGCCATTGGCTCCCGCAAAGTGCGGGGTAAGGGGAGCGGGGGTCGGGGTCGAACGTACGCAGTCTTACCCTTTAGCAACACAAGAGACTATTTCCGAATGACCTAAGATGAAAATTGCGTCGAGAACTACATTGAATGACCTGTACTTCACAATAGAAAGAAGTGCAGTCACTTTAGGGTGTGTTTGGATAGAAAAAGTGGAGGGAAAGGGAGGGGAGGGGAAAGGAGGGAAGGGAAAGGAAGAGGAGAGGAGGGGAGGGAGAATGGAGGAGTTCATTTTCCCTCCAAATCTTGCCTATGTTGGTGGGGAAATAATTTGGCTTGGAGGGAAATGGAGGGATCCATTTTCGCTCCCCTCCAAATCCATCTACCACCATTTTGATAACCAAACAAAAGATTTCCCATCCCTCCCTTTCCTTTCCCTCTAAATCCTCCTATCCAAACACATCCTTAGTGAGTCATTTAGCTTTATTCCATCAGAATCCGAAACCAAAGAGTAATGAATCTTTGGCTCCATAGAAAAATGGAAAATAACCAGCTCTTCTTATTAATAAAGGAACAAATAAATATTACAACAGTTTTTTGCTACCCTACATGTTGAATCCTTACTCCTCCTTATCCTCTATGAGATATGAGGAATAAGCAAATTGGGTCACTAAACTCTTTGTCCTCCAGTAACATGGGCTAGGAGAGTGTTGATGCAATTTATGTTACAATTTTAATTATGGACATGACACAGCCTTAATGTGTTTGTGAATAGGTGTTAATAGGGTAAGTCAGACATCTGCCCCCCCCCCCCCCCCCAAACCTAAGCAATTAAGCCTAAGCTTTAATGGTGAATATGAGAAATGTTTTCAATACATTACACCTCGGGCTATCAGTAAGGTACATCAATTTGTACAGATATATATTTCAACATTAAAATACCTCAGGCTGCATCATGAACTTGATAGCTCTAGAAAGCTCTTCGACCGACAGCTTAGCGATAGGGATTGGTCTAGGACCGAGTCCTTTCTCATAAATCCGATCACCCCAAAAATACTGATCTCCCCATATAGGCACTACGGTAGTAGGACACTGCAATAATTGTGTAATTAGTCGAATTACATCAATCAATCAATCATACAATCAAACTATGTTGTAGCATGTATAAATATACAATAGCCTTTTTGCTTTTCTCTTTGGAAAAATCTGTACCATATGATCAATGTCTTAGAGGTTTAACTACAAGTCTACAACATTATTGTCAATTTTCCATCAAGCTCATGATCTTTCATTGTACTTTTCAGATGTTAACCTAATTACACAGATGTAACGCGGGATCAAGTAAGCTTACCCCAGCTCTTAGTCCAGCAGCTGTAGTTCCCCCACCACCATGGTGAATCTGAAAATGGCGAATACCTTTTTACTTAATGCACAGTTAAAATACTAAGAACACATTTATTAGATTTATAGAACAATTTTTAATTCTTAAAGATGACATTAAGCTTCTAAATAGTACTTTCTCAAGCAAGTTGATGCCGAGCTTAGCTTCTGCTAACTTGCTAAGAATCTAGATATTAAAATCTACAGGTTTCGAGTGTGAATACATCATATGAACTCACCACTGCAGCACATTGAGGGAAAAGCCAATCATGAGGGCAATCCTCGAGAAGAAAGACATCTCCAGAAACTTCTGAAGCTGCACAGATAAAACTTGGTCAAAAAGACAACAACTAAGTGCAAATAAAAGAAAGTGTTGCTAGAGTTAAACTCGGAGGTGGTATAAAGTTTGCTACATGTGGGTTTCGGTACAATACTAAATATAATGGAGTAAAGTGTACATTATTAAGGGAAAGATGAGTGAGATTACAACTTTAACCCTTTCGTCTAAGTGGTTCATAGTGGAAATGTAGTGAATTGGTTGGAAAAATCCAAAATAGAAAATGTAGTGACCTTGAGTCCTTGACCAAACAGAGGGACTACCAAAGACGTAGAACACTTACGAATATCTGGATCTAGTACAATATTACAAAGTTAAACGCCGTACCCATCTAATGAAACTGAAAAAAGATGAAAATTTGACACCTGCCAAATGCTCATAGAGCTTGTTTTGATGGAGGGATACAAATCCCTCCTATAAGCCAATCAAATCAAAATTTGATTCCCCTCCTCTCCCCTTCCCTCCTAAAATGTTATCCAAACACACCCGTAAGCTGGATCAGAAGACCTCGAAAGAGAAGAAAGTACTCACAAAGACCAAGGTCACCCCAACCAGAATCAAGTATTCCACGTTGTCCTGTACATTTTAATGCTTCAAGAATGATACTTGTGGCTCTTCTGGGGTCACTAAGAATCTGCAAAATGGATACACACTTGGATTTAGCCCTTAAATAGTTAAAATTGCTGAAGAAATTGGACATTTCATAATTTTAAAAATAATATATCATTCACATAACCTCAAGATTGTACGGCCTACGTCCCAAACATTTGCTTACCTATTTTATTCTTTGTGAGGAGTATTTTAATCAAACGTAAACAAACGATTGGGACGGAGGGAGTACTTTATCGTTGCTACTAGACCTGGTCTTTCTCTTCAAAGCCAACAGACTCGGTCTCAAATGAAACAGTATAACGTGGTGCCTCAAAGGATCCTGTATATGACAAGGTGTGTGGATTGGATGCAAGCAATCTTACTGCTGTGTGGTGTTGAAATGCGAAAGACGGTTACTGACCAACTGCGACTTCACTATATAAGAAGCCGCAACAATTTAAGGAGTCAATTTTTCTAAAGCCAAGGATAGAAGCCCGCATAAATATATTGTACAATACACACTTCTGGATCTTATTCATCAAAGACGCACAACAAGTAAGATGGTAACGTCGGTACCTCATAAACACATTGATGAATAGCTATAACAGTGAGGCTTTTAAACATACACATTTTCTGAATCATATCGAGCGGCACTGAAGAAGTCAATATCCTAAATCTGATTGCATAGACGAATTACGAGAGAAGTACTAAAAAAAATTAACGAATGCAATAATGCATGATCTTTAATTTGTTTATAGTGCATGTAACAACCAGAATATGTTAAAAACCTAAATGCAGATGTAAATTATACAGGTTAAATCATTGATCCTTGGAAAAGGGATGATATTAGAAGCTTATTGGTGTAAGAATAAGTGTGTAACATTGTAAAAAACATAAAGTGTCCTTACCATGCTTCCGAACCCCACATATATGGGCCTGGACCCACTTTTAATCCAATCAACCAGCTCCTCTGGAGGCTGATAACTTGACCCAAGATCCAAGAAACAATAACCAGCAACATCAACTAAAGGACCCCAATCTGCAAATAAACTTGACTTCATTTAGTAGTAGTATATCGAATCAACTCAAACCAAACTACCAAACTCGAAAATGAGCAATAACCCAAAATGATCCAATTACCAGACACGAAGTTTGATATACCTTAAATATGCCTTGAACTTATTAAAGCTCAAAATTAAGCAAACAATAATAAATAAATAAAAAATAAAAGGAATTTAATATTTTTTTCTGACTCGAGTAAAGTTACATACAGTTGATTTAGATGTCTTCTATACCAATATAAAAGCCTTGAAAGTTGTAACTAGTTTAATAGCCAAAATTAAACCTAATTCAAATTTGAGTCAACTCAAACTGAATGAACTCGAAGTAGTGTGACTCGAAAAAAAAAACAAATTGAGATTTAGAGACTTGAATCATAGTCAACCCGAAAAGACCCGCATAATCAGTCCCATCTGCCAGTTCTCTTAATATCATATCAACATAGAGTTTTGAAATAGATTCTACCTTTTGGTTTTGGTAATACATAGCGACTCCACATGTACGTTGTTGGTAGATGATACGTAGATCCAAAGTATGTGCTGAAGTATGGAATCGGTGGAAGCTTCAATTTTCCTTCCCTAATCACATTAATGTGACCCCTTATGATCCACCAAATCACCAAGTCAACAAGTATATACGACCACTGCACCCAGTTTCAAATAGGACATCAGTGGATTATCCGGTTGTCAGGTTGTGTACTGTAGCTAATGGAAAGGGAGGTCTGACAGTTACATACCCAATTACCAGGAGTTTGAGGTAGATTAGCAATTGGGCTCGGAAATTCACATGTTGGCCTGCTTATGAAAAATATGTTGAGGATAAACAGCGTAGAGAATAATTGTCAAATAAAAACACAAATATTAACATCACAGCCAAACAAAATGTACAAGTAAAACCGAGCTAAAAACAATTCCGAAATAACTGGTCATGTGGAAACATCGTACCACTAAACAAAAGATGCAGCAGGTATTTGTAGCTGTTCAAGGACTAATGCTAAGTTCATATAAATTTGAAGTATGAGAGATAGCTTACGTCCATGGCACTGTGAAGAGTATGTGTATAGGGACACCAAGAGCTTCGGCAACATGTGTCTGACCTGCAAATTATCAAGTTTCATTTCCTTATTTAACTTCCGCAAAGATAACATATGGAAACTTAATGATGTTGTCAAGAAGAGGCTGGAAATTAGCAAAGGAAAAGGGTACAAATAAAGAGTAATCTCACTTCATTGTCAATAACGTACCAAAAGCAGGAGGGTTAGCTATTATTGCTTGAGCTCTAAAAGGTGCACCCGTCTTTATGTCAGGTTCTGTACAAGCAGGTAGAACGGCATCCATAATGGCGTGAAAATGCTTCCTTTGAAGTGCTAGCTCTTCTCGTGACAAGCCCAGCACTTTAGTTTTCGCCATATCTGATTGCACGACAGTTTAGAGAGTCACTCTACCTCAGCTAGCGCCAAAAAATATATTTTAAACAAAAGATGTAGAGCCCAAATTTATAAAATTATCATTTCCTACATTACAATATAAGCCTCATTGACTTTATCCTCCTCACAGAGAAAGAACAAAAGGGGATTTGAGTATTTGATCACTTATTAAGCCGAGGGAGTGAAAATTACTGATTCAAACCAAGTTCAGAGTAGGAAGCATTTTACTAACTGGAATTGAGAGAACAACCTCAACCAAAAAGCTAAATGCTAGGTCTAACCACATAGAGATCGCTGTCCAGCTACTTCTGTACTAGCGAATATTATACTTGCAGTGATAGAAACAAATGTGGGTCGTACAGCAATATCGGTCAATGAGCAACCGACAGACAACAATTCATTGATACTGTATATTTTGTACCCTTTTTCTTCGACAGAGTGAATAAGAGAAGACAACAACTACAACAAAAGCAGCAGCAGCAGCAGCAGCAGCAGCAGCAAAGATAAATTATAACTGTGAAACCGAAAGGTATAAGCTAAGAAAAGTTACGAAGTTTATGAAATAAGAATTCTTACATTTAGAAAATAACCGTGGATCACCACCTAAGGGATAGAATTCTACACCAGCTTCCTTGACAAGGTTACTAAATGTAACATGAGTTGCCAAGCGAACACGATGACCGTATTCCTGCAGACACAGCATATTCATTGAGGAATCATACAGCATATATAATAATTAAAAATTAATAAATAAATAAAAAAAAAACAGGTTCTTAGATTGGTAAAAATGTTTAACCAACCCAAGTTACATATTAATTATTAAATCCAGAAAAGTATTTTTTAAGCCAAGTTCCTGAGTTGAGAAGTATGTGGGACATGCTCAAAAACCTCTTGCGCGAGTTTTGCAAGAATTTTACAATCGGGACGCGTTATCAAATTCAAATTTGTTAAAATAATTGACAAGTTCAGTGTTCCAATGTTACGAACTCCGCTTGCAAGGCTCATTGACAATGAAGAACAATTAACACAGAAACAATTGTGACAATAAAGTTAAGAAAACCTGAAGTTTCTTTGCCACGGCTACAAAAGGCTGAACATCTCCTCTTGTGCCAACAACAAGGATGGCAATATTTAATCTTGGAATAGGATTCGTGAAGCGAGGAATGTTGCCATCACCATTAACAACACTTTCAACAGCAGGATGCTGCCATTGCTTTAAGCCTTCAGGATTTCCGTCAGCAACATTCACCGCTACTGTTCAATCAAGCATATAATAACGTATTTCTGTCAAGTTATTTAATCAAGTGATATTTGATCGCTTACATTACACGCCTTGACTGAGCTAAATTTAGCCATTGTTAGAGGCTAACTTGGGCCTTGTTTGGATGGAAGGATTTGGAAGGAAAGGAAGGGTAGGGATTTGGAGGGAGGCAAATTCCATTGTTTCGATAGCAAAATGGGGGTGGAGGGCTTTGGAGAAACGGGAAAATGGATCCCTCCATTTCCCTCCTCTAAGACAACATGTTTCCCCTTTAACATAGGATATATTTGGAGAGAAAATTCTCACTCACCATTCCACTCCCCCTCTCTTTTCCTCCATTTTTGGTATCCAAACAAGGCGTAAAGCAAAATGTGGTTGTTACTTTTCACTCAATTGGATAATCTAAATTTAGGGCACGTTTATTAACCCACGATATCTTGCTACCTTCCTTTACCTATCTTGTATTTCTTTTCAACAGATAATTCATGTTTTACTCCGCTAACTAGTGAAGATACAATGGCTCTCCCTCGCTTTCCTTTTCCTCCAAATCCTTCCATCCAAACAAGCCCTCGAACGATGAAATTTGTGAATATTCAGAATTTCAGATCACTGAACTGATAACGAGGTAGAAAACTGATCAAACATGCATTACTACGTTGCATAGCGGTTTAGCACTAAAACTCCTAGCAGGAACTTCTACTACTATATCCTCACAAAATAAAACTGGGAATATATCACTATCCTAAACCACTTCATATCGTTCCGATAGCGAGATATAAACTTGATCAAACATGAATTAACATTGTTGACGAATTTAAGAAAAACAACTCGATATAAATAGGCACGAACCAATTCAAAATCCTGGATGTAAACAACATCTTTAAGGGTTCCATCCTAAAACAAATTGAGAAGTCAGTACCTTACATACATGAAAATGGAATAGACTTCTAGGAATCAATCGAAGAAATCCGAGAAACTAATGCAGGATTGCTAATTCACAGAGAACAATCGAGCCAAAAGTTTATTATGGAATGATTGAATGATTACAAGATTGAAAGATTGAGGAAGAGTTGTTAAGAGATGATTAATAAAATGAATGAATCAGAATGAATGAACTAGAGGCTTATTTATAGTTGAGGATCAATCCCTCCCCTAACTAATTCTAACAAACTCCTCTAACTGAATCTGTTATGCCAGCTCATCCGCCTTGTTGAGGTTGTTATGCCAGCTCATTAGTTTGTTGAGGTAGTTATTTTGGGATCATGACAATCCACTTCCCTTGAAATTCAGCTTGTCCTCAAGCTGCACTATGATTGAAGATTAAAATGGGGAAACCTCTTTGCAATATCATCATAAGGCTCCCAAGTAGCATCAATAGCATCACCATTGGACCACTGAATCAACACATACACCACTGCTTGGTTTCCTTTCTTAACCATCTTCCTTCCCAATAGACCCACAGGTTCTGCCCTTAATTGCTGCTGGTCATCTATATCAGGCACAGAACATACCCCTGGCAGTGGACCTTCATGCTTCTTCAAAACAGATATATGGAAAACAGGGTAAATTTTTGCTTCAGGGGGTAACTGTAACTTGTATGCAACACTGCCAACCCTAGCCATGATGGGAAAGGGCCCAAAGTATCGTGGGGATATCTTAGCAGATGACCTAAAAGCCAGGGACATCTGTCTGTAAGGTTGCAGCTTAACATACACAAGATCCCCTACTGCAAATTCCTTATCCACCCTTCCCTTGTCAGCTTGACTCTTGATTCTATCCTGAGCTCTTTTGAGGTGAAACTTGAGCATTTTAAGACACTCCTCTCTTGCTGTTAAACTCCTGTCAATCAACTCCACCTTACTGTCTCCTGAGATATAAGGTACATGTAAATTGGGAGATTGGCCATACACAATCTCAAAAGGGGTAGTATTAGCAGATGAATGGTATGTAGTGTTGTACCACCATTCAGCTAATGGAATCCAATGTGCCCACTCCTTAGGTTTTTCTCCTGTCATACATCTCAAGTATGTCTCGAGACACTTATTAACCACCTCAGTTTGACCATCTGTTTGAGGGTGGTAACTAGAGGACATTAGAAGATCCACTTGCTGCAACCTGAAGAGTTCCTTCCAGAAAGTACTGATGAACACTTTGTCCCTATCAGAGACTATTGTTCTAGGCATGCCATGTAACCTAAAAATCTGGTCCAGGAATATTTGAGCTACTGATACAGCAGAAAAGGGATGACTGAGCAATACAAAGTGTGCATACTTGCTTAGCCTATCCACCACCACAAGTATAGTATCCTTCCCCTGGGATTTAGGTAAACCTTCCACAAAGTCCATGGAAATATCAGTCCAAATAGCATGTGGAATAGGTAGCTGCTGTAATAGTCCTGCAGGTTTTTCCAAAATGGGTTTACATTGCTGACAAGTACTACATTGTTTAATGTAATTCCTGACATCTTTCTTAAGCCTTTTCCAATAAAATAAGGCTGTAATCCTCCTTTGAGTGGCTTGAATACCTGAGTGTCCTCCTACTGGTGCATCATGTAATAAAGAGATAACCTTCTGTTTCAGTTTTTCATCATTTCCCACTACTAGTTTGCCCTTCCTCCTTAACTCCCCTTGAGTCCATGAATAGTGAATTTTGTTCCCACCCTGTTGCAGCTCCTGAATAAGGGTTTGCAATTGTCCATCATTTTGCCAACTGTTTTGGATTAACTGTTTGAGATCAGTGTTGATTTGTGACAAAATCAAGGACATCAACTTGCTGCCAGTGACCCTGGACAAGGCATCTGCAGCCCCATTCTCCTTTCCCTTTCTGTAAATAATCTCATAGTCCAAACCCAAAAGCTTGGGCAAACACTTGCTTTGAAATGCTGTTGTTATCTTTTGTTCCAACAGGTATTTAAGGCTGAAATGATCAGTCTTAATCTTAAAGTGCCTCCCACTCAGATATGGCCTCCATTTCTCCACAGCAAAGATGACAGCTAATAACTCCTTCTCATAGGTGGAGTTGGCTTGAGTCCTTTGAGAGAATGCCTTACTTATGTAGGCAATAGGGTGACCATTTTGAGTAAGTACAGCCCCCATCCCTTTGTCTGAAGCATCCGTTTCCACCACAAACTCCACTGAGAAATTAGGAAGAGCCAACACAGGTGCTCTAGTCATTGCATTCTTCAATTTAAGAAATGCAGCACTAGCTGTAGCATCCCAAGTATACCCATTTTTCTTTAGTAAGTTGGTTAAGGGCTTGCTGATAATTCCATACCCCTGGATAAATTTCCTATAATATCCTGTGAGGCCCAGAAATCCTCTCAACTCCTTGACATTCTTGGGTTCTGGCCAGTCCACCATAGCCTTAATTTTGGCAGGATCTGTCTCCACTCCCTTGGCAGAAATCACATGCCCCAAATATTCTACCTCAGATGCCCCAAACACACATTTAGACATTTTGGCATATAGTGTATGCTGCCTCAAGATGGATAAAACCAATCTGACCTGTTGTGTGTGCTCTTCCAAACTCTTACTATATATCAATATATCATCAAAGAATACTAACACAAATTTTCTTAAGTAAGACTTGAAAATTGTGTTCATAAGATGCTGAAAAGTTGAGGGTGCATTGGTGAGACCAAAAGGCATGACCAAAAATTCATAATGACCTTCATGTGTCCTAAATGCAGTTTTAGGAATATCAGTGGGATGCATTCTTATCTGCCAGTAGCCAGATCTAAGGTCAATTTTAGAAAAAATCACAGCTCCATGTAACTCATCCAATAATTCCTCAATGACAGGAATTGGGAATTTATCCTTGATTGTATGCTTGTTTAACTCCCTATAATCAATGCAAAGTCTCCACGTACCATCTTTCTTTTTAACCAACACAATAGGAGAAGAAAAAGGGCTTTGGCTTGGCCTAACGACCCCTGACTCCAACATCTCCTTAAGAATGCTTTCAATAGCATCTTTTTGAACAACAGGATACCTATAAGGCCTCACATTAATTGGTGTTGTTCCCTCCTTCAAGTGAATTTTGTGGTCATGAGTTCTATGGGGAGGTAATTCAGTGGGAGTTTTGAAGATATCAACAAAGTCATCTAAAGCAACTTGTATTGCAGAAGGTACAGGGTTACCTTCCTGTGCTTGAGTCTCTTGTGTGGACTGAACACATAGTGCAAACAGTTGAGGTGTTGTATTACAGGGACCTTTGGCAATAAGTGACTGCAATTGCTTGTCATCTACCCAGCCTATGGTACCTACTTTTCCTCCCCTCAACACATGCTTCTTCCCCTTGTATTGAAACTGCATCCTAAGCTGCCTGAAATCCCACAGCACAGGACCCAAGGAAGAGAGCCATTGCACTCCCAAGACCATGTCACAGGTACCCAATGGTACTAACATGATGTCAGTTTGAAATGTTTCTCCTTGCAGTTGCCAACTGAATTGCTTAACCACAGATTGGCTGTAAATGCTTTCACCATTAGCTACAGAGACAGCCACAGGATAACTTGGGGTGATTTTACATCCCAATTTTCTTGCTGTGTTCTCATCCAGAAAGTTATGGGTACTCCCTGAATCTATGAGTATATTTAAAGAATTACCACGAACTTTTCCTGTGACCTTCATTGTTTGATAAGCAGCATTTCCAGTTATTGCATTTAATGAAATTAGGGGAGGCAACTCCTCATTACTATCCTCCTGCTGCCAAATTTCTGAATTTTCAGAATTCCCCAACACATCCCCAGAAATAGTAATAACCTCAATGCTATGCAGCTGAGCAGAACATTTATGACCAGCAACAAACTTCTCAGGACAAAAGAAACACAGATTTTTGGCCCTTCTTTCAGCAATAAACTCAGGGGTTAATTTTTGTCTGGTCGTTTTGAGTTGAGGGTTGTTTACAGCTGGTTTTGAAATGTTATTTGGTTGTGGCTGGTATGGTGAAAAAGATTTGTGCACAGGCTTATCTAAAAGGGGTTTATTTCTCTTATTAATGCAAGACAGGGTGTTCTCTTGTAATCTAGACAAAGTATAAGCATCAATTAAAGACTGTGGTTTGAACATTCTTACAGTATTTTGGATGTCAGATTGTAATCCACTCAAGAAACAACTAATAGCTTGTTTTTCTGACAAATCAGTCCTGATCAACAAAGCGTCAAATTTCTCCTGATATGCTTCCACAGTTCCAGAATGCTTCAAATTCATCAATTCTGAAATAGGATCATCATATGGCTGATTCCCAAATCGTGCTAATATTGCGCTTTATACACCTCCCACACAGGCCATACTCCTTGTGGATTAGTCTTCATCAAGGATTGATGCCATAGGAGAGCTTTCCCCTCCAAATGTATGGACACCAATTTCACCTTCAAATTGTCATTTGTAGCATCAACTTCGAAGAATTGCTCACATCTGTAAACCCACCCTTGAACATCTTCACCATTAAACCTTGGAAACTCAATTTTTGAGAATCTGGCAAAATTTGAGTTAAATTGCCCTCCATTGTTATGATTCCCACCATTGTTGGACACATTCCTTTCCAATGCTGTAACTTTAGTACTAATTTCCTGAAATTGGTCTGTAATTCGTAGCATTGTTTCCCTTTGAGCACGCATTTCATCCCTGAACTCATTCTGCTGTCTCTGCTGCTCTGCTAAGAATTCAGTCCATGAATCCTTCAAACTTCTCTGAAATTCTTCCATGGCTGCTTTTGCCGCCATTGTTGAGTTGGTTATTTTAATGGAGTTTTTGTAAAGGGTATTGAGATATTTCCAGAATGATTCAGGAGATTGCCAGGAGCGAATCTCTGATACCACTTGGAATAGACTTCTAGGAATCAATCGAAGAAATCCGAGAAACTAATGCAGGATTGCTAATTCACAGAGAACAATCGAGCCAAAAGTTTATTATGGAATGATTGAATGATTACAAGATTGAAAGATTGAGGAAGAGTTGTTAAGAGATGATTAATAAAATGAATGAATCAGAATGAATGAACTAGAGGCTTATTTATAGTTGAGGATCAATCCCTCCCCTAACTAATTCTAACAAACTCCTCTAACTGAATCTGTTATGCCAGCTCATCCGCCTTGTTGAGGTTGTTATGCCAGCTCATTAGTTTGTTGAGGTAGTTATTTTGGGATCATGACAGAAAATCCCCTCGTCTAAAACACACAAAGGTTCCGTCTTATTATTCTAATCAAAGGTAAACAAATGATTGGGACGGGGGTCGTAATTTTATTGTAAGAGCAACATTAAAAATAAATACAGTCAGTACCTGTAAATGGAGGTGTAGAAGAAATATGGGATAGTGAAAACTGTGTCTCAACCCCATTATTGACTTTATGAGACATGTTATCTGAATTTCAACTTACAATTCCTACACCCATGAAAACAACTTTAATGCATATATTATATATAACACTCAAATGCAAGAAATGCACACTTTTAAGTAAAAAAAAAACCCACCTTTGGTAATTGGTATGGCCGTATGGTATGGAACTACGATTGAAAGGAATACCCAGAAATGAAAAAGATTGAATCTTTTCGCAAAAAAAAAATGTAAGGTTTAATAATAAGTATACAGTGTTATGAATATATGAATGAATAGAAAATTTGAAATTGAAGAAAAAATGATGGGGGAATGTTAGTGCTGACAAGTTAGAATGTGGAAACCTCAAAGACCAGACAGGTTGGCAAGAAAGTAGGATGTGAGTTGTCAGGTGGTCACATTAATCTGGTTTCGTGTAAGTTTTGGTTAAGACGGGTATTATTCGTTTTAAGTTTTAGACGAGTCAAGTATTATAAAGTGATGATAATTTTTTGGTATATTTTAGACAAGAGTATGGGAATTTGGTATGTATTTAACCCGTCTTAAACTTCCGATTTTATTTGAAATGAGAATTTGTTTTTTTTTTTTGGTACAATGAAATGAGAATTTGTGATGTGGTTTTGTAAAGAGGTGTGCGAGTTACTGCATTTACATGTGAGTTAAGGCTGCTTAGGCATTAAGAATAATTATGAGATTAGGACATAATCATGATAAGCATGCCGTGAATTGACAATTTAGGAGTTAGTCAAATTTTGAGTTTCCTATTGTTTCTAGACTTCTACTTAGTATGTGTTTGGCCTTATTTTTTGAAGTGTTTTTAGTCATTAAAAACTTAAACATGGTCAAACATCCATTTTTTGCAACCTAGAAACTACTTTTAATAAACTCAAAAGTCAACTTTTGGTGCTCAAAAGTAGAAGCACCAATTTGGTGCTTCTAATTTTTACTTCTTCTTTTGTAATCTTTAATATATAAATGATAAATTTGTATTTGATAAATATTTCAAAAAAATAAAATAAGTACATTTTCATTTATGTTTTTTCATTCTCTACAAATAGAGACCCATTTTGATATACATTAATCATAATATTTTCATTGTGCATTTTCTCAAGCAAAAAAACTCATTTTGAAAAATACTTGTGTAAAATGATAGCCAAACACTTGCTATTTTTTCAAAAAGTAACTTTCTAAAAAACTCTTGCTATTTTTTCAAAAAGTAACTTTCTAAAAAACTCATTTTTAAAAGTACAAATTGTTCTAAAGAGTTAGGTCAAACATGCTCTTAACTTGCTTGCGTACGCTAGAAACGTTTAGATGGAACTTGGAAGGAGATACATACATGTGATTTGATACAATTTTAAACAATATTTTGTACACTTCATCATGACATGGCATACAGTGATACAACTATGGATACAACCATTGTATCCATGGTATTTATTTATGCAGTAGGTCTTGCTTAAGACGGGTCGGATCTTGCAACGGGTATTTTGTGAGAGAAAATGGGTAGAGGGAACAAGGTGGTCACCCCCCATGTGCTATCCACTCACCCTTGATGGGTATTTTGTGAGAGAATATGGTATCCGTCTTAAGCTTAAGACGGATACCTCCGTCTTAAATAGGAATTTGTGTTATTTATGGGCTAGATAATAGATATATATTAATATACTTTTATTTCGTCGTGTTTTCCCTTTCTTGAATTGCATTTTATGGATTTAAAGTGTTTTTAATGCCTACTTTCCCGGTTGTTTTGCTTTCATTACCATCTTGCTCTTTTTTATCGGATATTTTAGGTATAAGGTCAGGAAAATGGACATTTATACTCAGGTAAGGGAAAACAACGCGAGCCTAGAGCATGAGATAGAGAAGGCGGTAAAAGAGGCTCTCAAACGGCCTACTGGCTCATAGCACCTGGCATGCCCTCAGGAAGGCCATAAACGCACTGGAAGACTCTCAGCCGGCCAGAACTGATGATGTCTTTTGTTCCGATTTAAATTTAGGTGTAACACCCTCATTTACCCGCCCAAGGTAAAATGAGGCGTTACTCCCTCGATCTCGATTACTAAGATCGTGCATCAATAACCACAATTATAAAACAAGATTAAAATAAAGTTCAAGTTTAGTGATATATACAAACCAAATTCTCAAAGTTACAAAATCCAATATAGCAGCGGACTATAACAAAGTCTAATATCAAAAATGTCAAAACCTAAGCTAGACTCTCAACTCGTCGTTTCTCATCCCGATGCCACCACAAACGTCCTCATTATGTACCTGTAAGTCTACCTAGTCACCAACTAATCGAAAATATCAAGTGGATCACCGCGGCAGTTTATAACAGATTTTGACACACAATAAACACACCAAGTCAACCAATAGGTCGAGTAAGGATAATCACTACACAAGTAACACCTCAAATGTGACAATGTCCAAGATATCGCAATCCTATCATATCTCATCCACACCCAAGTCAACAATCAAATCACACAATATCGGGCGAGACAAGTGGACATGAGGAATTCAAATCACACGGCGAACGTGCTCGTCCCCCATCTAGTGCGTGCTACAATAATCATACGACAATAAGATGGTACTCAAATTACACGACAAACGTGCTCGACTACCTTTTCCAAACCATAAATGTGCACATCCCCTAGTAGCGGGATCACAAGCCGTGACTCTAGGCGACCCTCCGCGTGCGACGGTGCCCCAAGGAACCCGGTTTACCCGTACTGGTATCCAACAAAAAGTTCATTTTCAAACTAACACAATATTAATCTCAATCATTCAAAAATCATCATCAATCAACACAACATCAAGGAACATTGTCACAACCTCAATTGAAAATTCACAATGAACACATAATCCCAAATGTTGAGTACAGAATATCCCCACCTTTTAGCAAAATCCACATGGCAAGCAATCAAGGCCGCTCTTCTCTACAATATCAACACCTTGGCGATTGATTAGTCTAGCAAACTAGGATTACTACCGATCGGGATAAAGATGATAAAATTTTATCATAATTGGTAGAATGAGCTTAATTATAATAGCCGCGTGTTATGTTGCGGATCTAAAGGATACATCGATTCCATCGAACTTGTAACCTTAGGTAGTTTGTTTATGTTTGTTGATTAACCACATTCCCCTTATTGATAGTTATCGTATGATACCCTAAATTCTTTTACCATTGATCAATCTAATTTACATTTACGTAGTTATTAGTTTAGTTCAACTATCAAAATCTGGTTCATTAATCTATTAATAAAATAGTCCATAATTTGTCCATAATTGTAATAAAAAACTAAATTCTCATCTTCTGGATGCGAGACCTTAATTTGCTATTTACATTAGTTATTGATTTTAAGGTATTTTTAATCAGAGAGTACGACTTAGGCATGTCTAAACAATCAAAGTTTGTTTCATAAAAAACTTTGACAGATTATTGAGTTTCAAGACCACGAAGAGAGAGACAATGTTGTCGTCGGCGCTTTGAGTAGAAATACCTTATATGAGTTAGTCCGGGACTTGGAGAAATTGGATGTATACGTTGTCAAGAGCATGTACGCTGCTACGGATTTATGGCGATCACTAGTTTTGCTCTCCATTTACATTGTCTCTCCTTGGAGAGCTAAAATTAATTGTACTCTTACAATAACAAAAGTATCATATGTGCTCTCCAATTTACATCTTGGTCCCATTAAATATATTTATCTCAAAAGAAAATAAAAAAACATATTATATCTCACACATTCATTTCATATGAGTATATGCTCCTAAAATTAAATGGAGAGCTAGTTGTCTTTGTGGTCTCCTTGTTATACATGTTCTAAGAAAGGAATGAGTTCAAACCCTCCCCTGACGTGACGGTTTTGACCAATGTTCTTTCCTACGGAGAAGTTCATGGTTGCTGGTTTTAGAGGGACATTTCGCAAGACGCCCTATAGATATCGCTAAATTGTTTTCGTCAAAACAATCACTTATGTGTATACCCAGGAAGCTCTGGAGCTACGCTATCCTCATCAAGGTTTCATGGATAATTGAGGGTCGTCTTCTCCGGGATGAGCTGCACACGTGAGCATACCTGGACTCACATGTTTTTGATCTCAGATGTCTAAATCAGTGTTTGTACATGAAATACTTCGAGACCTCACTTTAGGTGATGGTTTCCGTTTTGTCCAGCAATTTGAGTTACCCTTAGTACATAGATATAATGGGCTATGTCGTCTTACCTTACATTCGGGCATCTAAATTCGAGTGACAAATATACTCAATCAATGCTTAAGGTGAGATGCAATATTAAAGTATACTTATGACATTAATAGTCTCGCCCCGTAATTGATTATCAAATGCACACGTTTAACTTCCGCAATACTCTGTAGTATCGATTGTTTGTCCACTTAACCCGTACACAACAATGTCTCTTAAACTAACACAACACATACTCCGTATTTCATCACATCATCCACGTACCACATAAACTCGATCAGAACCCGAAAATAAGGTGGTCATTGGTAATCTCAAATATCACCAACAGATCCAACCCAAAGACGGAGTAATACACCTTTGACTTCCAAAGTAGTATCGATCATTTTTTGTACAAACTACATCCAGTGATCTAGCAAGCAAACAAACATGTAACACACTAACACCCCAACAATCTAGCACACACACTCATAAGTCACCAGTCTCTGAAATGCGGCGTCCATGGTGGTCACCATTACGCCTCCTCAACAATGGCGGAGGTTTAGGAGTAGCTGCAATAGCATACATAGCAGTAGATTACACTCGAGAAATCTCACCAACATGGCACTCGCGACTACAACCATTACTCTATGCAGCCCTCTCTCTCGCCGCACTCTCGCGTATCCCTTTTTACACTCATTGGTCTTCTGAGTTTCGCTCTGCTCTCCCTTTTGTCTTCTCCGTTCTCTTTCTTCTCTCTGCTTTGCTCTTTGAAGCTCTTTCTGTTCGCTTTGTTACTTCCGTTCTTGGTCTTGATTGGCATCGGTATTGCTTCCCTTCTCTCCCCTTTTCTGTACATTGTTTCCGGTTTTATGTACGCCCTCCGTCCCCATTATTTGTTTGCCTTTGATTAAAATACCGTCAGTTGACTTAGTTCAGTGTGATCTTAAGTGGGTTGATGTTGTTTGGTTTATTCTAAATTGAATTAATGGAGATGGGTAAATGTATGTTTGTGTTCTTGATTAATCGATTTTAATTGGGATTTTGTGGTTTTTGTAGTGCTGTTATTTGATTGAAGGTTGGAATTTTAGGAAAGTCTGAATTTTGATGAATGTCCCATGAAATTCTTTGAAATTGCATTCAATCTAAGTAATTTGATACACAATTTATGCAATTCTATGCATACTTTTGGTCTGGCTTTTAATCTAGGCATTTCTAGATAAAATTACAAAATGCATTGTTAGAAAGCAATTTCTATAGAGTTATAGTGCATGCAGTTAATCGCGTTACCCTGTGATAGAGTCATAGAGATATCGTTTGGTATTTAGTTATTTAATTGAGGGTCGTCCTTGAAATATGTGGGATGCATGGTTGCTAAATGAGGAACAATGCACTTGTGTCATATGGATTGTGGCGGTTGATATACAAGAATGGCTTGCATTGGAGGTACTCTAAGCGTGCTAGTGTTGTTATCTAAGCAATGAATGATTGTAAATTGTAAGCCTTTAGCATTATGAGTTTTAAAGATGCAGTTTGTGGTAAGCCTTTTCTTATGACAAGATTGTATAAAATTGTTAAACTTAATGTTATATTGTCGTTCTTGCAAAAATTTTCCACTACCCAAATATCTTTTAGTCCCTTCATCCCAAAAAGATGATAACCTTCAGTTAGTTTTCGTTTTTAAGAAAACTTAGTAGATAGCATAAAAAATATCTACTCTTCTCGTAATGGTAAGGTTATGCTGTTATATCTTATATGACCCCTAACCCCTTCCAAATTTGTTTTTGGGGTGAAACCTCATGTGGTCTACGATGTGGACTCTCTCTTGTCCTTATGGCCGTATGAGTGTGTCCCATACGTGAACTTCACGTCTTCTGATTTAACTGAACTATTTATCTTACTTGTCGCAGAAACACACCTCCTGTCCCTGACACTGGTCAGTGGCTACTACTAGCTTTGAATGAGAAACTGCCTCAGATTGTGGTTGAGATTTTACGAGCACACATAGTTACGCTGCAGCATTTCTTGATGTTGTTTATTATGCTAGGCTTCTCTGTGGTATTTGACTCTGTAAAGGCTCCTGGTCTTGGACTGGGAGCAAGGTACTTGTTCACAATGGCCATTGGTAGGCTATTACGGGCTATAACTTTTGTATCAACTATCCTGCCATCAGCTCGGCCTTGGTGTGCTGCAACTCGATTTCAAGTTCCTGGGCATCCTCATCGTTGGGCTCAGAAATATTACGTTCCATATGCATCAGATGCTAATGCAATTCGTCAAGTCATACATCAGGACTTTGCGTACGGTATGCTTTTGTTAGTCCTCTTTGCAGATTATTTCCAGTTTTCTTTTGTTGGCTACTGTGACGTGGTGTTCACCAAGATATTCCCTCCGGTTCAAAATAGCTTCCATTTCTATTTGTTAGTCGATACATAAATACCTTTATTTAATCATTTTTACTGTCCCAATATTATAGGGTAAAGTGTTGCACTTCAATTTTGCACTTCAATTTGGAACCTCTTCATTTTCTTTTAGCACAGATCCCATTCTAGAACGATATGACAGTCACAATACCAAGTAATGGATGATGATGTGGGAAGAAATAGTATATTAAATTAAAGCTATCACAGAAAACTGGAGCTTTGGAGACAGACGATTCTTTACAGTGCAAAAAGAAGACGGAATATTCAGAGTGGATATTTAGTGGAAATGGGGGTAGGAGGCAGGTTCAATAAGTCTTGATGGGGAGATAGTTTATGATTCAGATTCCATATTGGAATGATATGATTGCCATGATTCAAATCTCGGCCGAGATGTATCGTATCGGCTGACTTGTATCGGTTTTTCACTTTACCAATACAAGATATCCCCCGCGAAATCACCGAGAATCACCGTGATTCATCCGTGATGACCAATTAAGAACCGATTATATCGCTACTATGACCGATACCGAGATTCCGAACCATGATGACAGTCACAGTATCAAGTAACGGATGATAATGCGGGAAAGAAATAATATATTTAATTAAAGCTATCAGAAGAAATGAACAAAAAGTGAGAGGATCGTAACGCGGCGCACTTAGCACTTTTGCACAATATTTAGTTCACTTTTTTAGGTAACTGTTGTATAGTCGACTCATTACTCACTTTTTTTTGGCTACTCTTGTGTAAGACCGTAGTGTGCATACGACGCTATTAGTAAATAACCATTAGAAATCGTTGTACACCTACAATGGTCTCATCTAAGGTTTCGAGCCACTTTTTTTATTGTCTTCCTTAAATACCGTGCCATTGTTGAGATGGAAGATATCTATGTATACCAGGAAATAGTAGTAAAATAGTAACTTGTGCTCTTTTATGATACAAGGTATCAACATTGTTTAGGATCTTTTCATTGTCCTCTGTGAATCTTCTTGGTTTTATTCTTCTTTTATGATGTGGCGAAATATTCTAATATCCTCTTTGTTTGGCGAGTGTGAAGAGGTATAAGTATGTGAAATCTTGTTTCTTGATGCTGCCGCTTGTGTAAAATGTTACTATAACTATTAACTAGCGGCAGATCCAGGAAACTTTTATTTCCGAGGCCCTGAAAATATTAAAGCTATTTTTCATAAAAAGTATACATTTTATTTTATTTTCCTTAAAAAATGGACAAATTACGCAAAACTTTTTGTGTTCCCGTGTCTCGGGACTACACGGGACCCCAGAAGTAACACATACTCCTCCAGTGACTATAACCCATACAAAGCGACTGTAGGCCTTGTTGCATTTTTTCTTGCATGCAGTTAATTGGGCACTTGGTTATGGATCATTGGCTTCAAAGTATCATAGATTCTTGACTGATTTTTTAACCACATAATGATGAGTTGTGGAGCTTGAGTATGACTACAATGGAGGCCTGTGTAAATCATAATAATTCAAACTTACAATATTTATGAAATAGAAAGGAAAAAACATGGAACAAGAGCTCTAATATTGAAAAATTGGTGCAACAACAACTTTAGCAGCTCTCTTGATTTGCTGTCTAATGGATTTGGGGTTTTGATGTTACCTACGGGGTTCTGTCAACTTGACCCCAATGGGTGGAGATGTGGTTTAGTATGTTTCTTGTTCATCCGACCTACAATTTGGTGGTAGGAGGATGAATCATTTTCTGCATATTCCTGTCAACTTGACCCCAAAGGGTGGAGATGTAGCTTAGCTTGTTGCTTGCTCATCCGACCTACTATTTGATAGTAGGAGGATGGAGCATTTTCTGCATCTTCCATGGTCTGTCACTAATCCTACCGAGAAGCCTTGAATTTATAGGTGTAAACTGGCTTGGAGGGTACACCAATAAATAAATATATATTCAAGTATATGCTGGAGAGATTTCACGCATTTTATTTAATACTTGTTTCTAAGTATCAAACTTCCTAAATACTACTGCATAAGTTTGAATACCAAAAGAAAAAGTTGTGGTGTCCATGAGCAGACTCACAAGTTGATTAATTGTTTATGCAAATCACATGGAACTCGAGTTCATCAAGCTCTGAAGCCACACATAAATAGACATATATAATTACAAAATAATGCCCCTTACAATCATGCATCCAATGTTTTGCAGCTGACCCTGGTAAAATAGTTGGTGAATATCGTCCAGATTGGGGATCAATGAGCTTTTTAATCGATTTTCTACGCCCTACTCCTTCTGAGGGGTCCACCTGGTACCATCTGCTAAAAAAAGCTGGAGGTGGATGCAATGACCTCTTGTACAGTGGACACATGCTTGTTGCTGTACTAACTGCCATGGCTTGGACGGTATGCTTGTTGATATCCCTCTTCTATGCCTTCTGATACATAGTTAGTGTTAGTATTAAAGGAAACGAGAGAAGAAAACGTTTTGGGTAAGTAAAAACATGTAAGGATCAGGTCATTATTTGAAGAACAAAAGTATCAGAGTGTCTAGCTTATTTGGGAAGTCTCGGTATCTTACTAACATGAGACCTCTAAAATTTGACCAATACTCGAGAGCAATTAGGGCATTCTTCTACATATCTCTGGCTTCATCTGCACAACTACTCAAGCATCATTCCTTTTCATGGCTTCTTTCCTGATTATTGTACGACTCAGTGGCAACGTAAAAAACAACTCTTTTTCTGGCGCCCCTTGAGTATTTGGAAGATATTTTGATGTGAAGTTTACATATTCTTAATTTTAAAGTTAAAAATAAAATAAAATGGACATGCAATAATGTTGTAGTCTATTAGCTTTTGGTGTCACTACGTGTGCATATGCATCCATGATCTGCCATTCTTCTAGAGGTGGCAATCGGGTCACTGTCTGTCGGTTATGTGTCGTCCTAGTCAATGCAGGTCGAGTCATATCGGGTTTGACTTGTGTTTGGTTAGTAACGGTTAGGGCTTGGTTAGAGTTCACGTTGGGTCAATGTCGGGTCGAGTCATCATCGGGTTGGGTCGGGCTTGGTTCTGTAGATGCTTAGATTATCAGTATATATCTTATATTTCATGTGTAGGTGTATTTATTTTAGTCTTAAGTGAAAACAATAACGATGAATTGAAATAGTCATATATGGAATTATCGACCATTATTAAGCTAGTTCGTTATCGGATCGTCTATCGGTTAGAGTCAATATCAAGTCCCTTGTTGGTTTGGGGCGGTTTAGGTCGGGTTCGAGTTGGAGCAAACAAGGTTGTGTTCAGTTATCAGTTATACCTCAGGTCGGGTCGGTCTCTGATCACCCAATTTTCGGGTTCTATCATGTTGGGTTTCTGGTTAGGTCAGTTTTTGCCAGCTCTACATTCTGCTAGCAGCAACGATAACATTAGACACACTGCGCAAATGTGGCTCCTGTTTAGACAAAAATAAATGACATGATCACTGATTTGAATGATCCTGATCCCATGATCACATCACAACGAATACTTTTGCAGGAAGCATATGGAGGCTACAGCTCAGCTCTAGTGTGGTTGCTAGTGCTACACAGTGCACAGAGAGAAATCAGAGAGCGTCACCATTACAGTGTCGATTGTTTTGTAGCTATCTATGTGGGCATCCTCTTATGGAAGATGACAGGTTTTATATGGTCATCAAGGAACCTCTCTAGAAACAAAAAGCTTGTAAAGCTAGATAAAATCCATGGTAAACTTATCCAAGCTGCTAAAGATTCTGACATGGAAGGCGTCCGAGAACTCCTGAAGGAAGTCGAGTTAGAAAATTCAGACAGTCAAGATCGGAAAGTCAATAGCAAGTTATTGTGGTTGTTCCCTTTGGTTACCACTATCTCTACCTTCACCATTGTTATTTTGGCATTCACCCATACTAGTGACGGGTAATGCTCTAGTTCAATGTTACTTGGATACCTTTAGCGTGGGTAGGCTGGTAGCTGTATTGAATTAGACTTAACCTGTAACTTGTTTTCTGTAATTCCTACCACTTGTATTGAGTTGCCTGTGATTTGTATCAAGTGAAAGCTTAGCCGTCATAGTTCCGTGTCTCGACAGTGAATGTCAGGATTGTCCTTACTGAGGCTTGGATTCTAGGCTTGCCAGGTCCATTGTTGTAATCTTTTGTACTTCATGTATTCCGATATTGTATGGAAGTGTAACTTTTACCATTAAACAGTCGATAATAGGCCGTGTTACCGGATAAGAAGACCGGGCAGCATTGATGTATCAGTTTTTGTTCATTTTAGTCTCTAATTTGACGTAGTCTTCTAGTATTATTAACGGTAAGATACGTGGTGTGAATGATTATGATTTCATAGCTGCTTGTGCGTTACGAAACCTATTCATTTTTGTCAGCTAAAAGGTTGGATGAAAGAGGCGTCATACTCTCATGTACTCCGTGTTACAGTAAGGAAACAGCACGTACTTCATATCAGATCGTTTGAAACTATATAAAGGTCATCAATCTACTTCCAAGAGTTTTACGGTATATGACTCATCATCAATCTACTTTGTAAAGTAGATAGCCTATATTTGATAGACCATGTATTTTTTTTTTGACAACGGATAAAGATAGCCTATATTGCCATACGGACAACATTAAAAGCTATCATGATAAAAGATTTAGGATAGATATAATAACTAAGCCACGGAAAATAACAAATACGAATAAAACATATAAATTACAAATACAACTACAATAAAAGGACTATCTAAAACAAGATAGACATGATGAGACAGGACCAAAGGCTGGGCACACGCGATTGAATCTTCATGTTGAGTTCTTTTCTTAATACATTTCTCTATAATTAACATGATTTCAAAAACACAATTATTTTGTAAAGTATTACTCCCTCAAATCCAATCCAAATTACCCACTTGCTTTTCAGTGGTCTTCGAGGCAACGCTTTGACCGCGTTTTTCTTCCTTTATATATAGAATTATTTTACAAAAAATATAATTTTATGAAAGATATTTCCGTGACAAAATCAAATATATTACTTCCGTCTTTCAAAATTCTTTATATTTCTATTTATAAACAGTCAAAATTTTGAAAGTTTGACCTCTAAAAAGCAAGTGGGTAGTTTGGATTGGATTGGAGGGAGTATTAATTTAACTCGGAAAATTCTCACGGTACCCTCTAACTTTGACATTTTGTCTGAAATGCCCAAATTTTTTACCCGAAAAACTTTGAGTGGCCGTAACTCGAGTTTAAAAACTTGGAAAATGACGATTTTTTTTTTTCAAATCGTTCATCTTTCCGTGAGCTACGATTTGAAAAACAAATTAGTCGTATTTAGATTCTGTGGCTAGGAGTTTTTGTATGTCAAAGTTTTTTTTACCGAACAAACTTTGAGTGGCCATATCTCTAGGTCACGAGTTCAGAAATCGCCAATTTTTTTTTTTCAAATTGTAATTTTTTGAAAGATGAATAATTTGAAAAAAGAAATCATCATTTTCCGAGTTTGTAAACACGAGTTATGGTCATTCAAAGTTTTTCGTTTAAAAAATTTGGGTATTTCGGGCAAAATGTGAAAGTTGGGGGCTACCGTGGAAATTTTCCGAATTTAATTCTCTAGGATTGGCTTTTTTTGTGAGAAGCAAAATGAGTTATAAGATTCAAATTTATTTTTAAACACATACAAAACTCTAACAATAATAATAAAGACCTATTTGCCACTCTTAAATTATCTTATCGTTCCAATTGTTAGATTTCTTTATATTATTTTTGAGATATTTTAAATAAAGTATTCATACAAAAAAAAAATTTTCATGAGTTTTAAACATAATCTTGAATTTACGAAATTCCCCTCGAAACTAAACTAAAATACTCATACTTTAACCCTTATCTTAGGTCTTCAAGTGTCAAAACTCATATAAATCTTGGTTAAACACAAATTGTGTTTGTGATAGAGTTTAATGTGATTAACTTTCATCTATTTATTGTAACACCCTCATTTATCCAGGATCCTTTAGCAAGACGTTCCAAAGTAAATAGGAGGGTTACAATCTCAGTTTACCTAGTTAGTACATATTAAATCAACCGTGAAAGAACAATTTAATTAACTTTAATAAACTCTAAAGAAAATACCGATTACTGTATAAATTTCGAACCAAATAGCATAAGTCTAAATAGAATAAATGTATGACCACTAATTAATAAATCACTAAGCCAATGCAAGAATTGGTCCTTGTTCCGACCCATCAACACCCACAACAATCCACAGAATCACCTGGCAAAACTCGTTGCTCACAATTTGCCGGAAAAATCAAATGAATCACCAAAGCTAGTTTTAAAATAATATGACAAAAAAGAAAACACACGTCAACCACACTCAATACAAGTAATCATGTTCATACAAAATACAACATCGATTACAAGCCTACACCATCTCAAACCAACATCACTCCCAATATCTCGGAGCCTGCTACAGATAACATGTCACCCAAACAGAGATACTCGGATCACAAGACGAACGTGCCCGACCTTAGAGGCATTCTGATCACACGACGAACATGCTCGACCTCTTGGCACTCGGATCATATGGCGAGCGTGCTTGACCACAGTGGCTCTTGTATCACACGACGAACGAGCTCGGCCACGACGGTACTCATATCACACGGCGAACGTGTTGGACGTCACAAACCCAAATCATTAACGTTCACATCCTTCTTGTGGTGGAAAACACAAGAAGTGATCCTCGAGCGGAGTCAATCTCCGGAATTGCTCCACAACACAACCATCATACATAAGAGTATAAATCTCAATCATCATACCAATATCACAATCATCATCATTACAAACTTAATCATTGATAAAAATTGAGGTTGAGTAGGGAACCGTACCTTTAGTAATCCACGCATAATCACATCCTCTTATACACTCATATTACATATAATAAGAATTTGTGTTACATATATTGAATCATTAACCTACATCACCCAATTATATTCATTACTACCAATTATTATTACTATCTTGTACTATTCACTTGAGATTGCATACGAGACTTGCCACATACAAAAATAATTGAATACAAAGGAGAGTCTTGATCCAATCAAGTCGCATCCCTCCCTTTTGGCATTACACTCCAGTTCGAGATTAGCACGAAGGGATAGGTGGTAATGTATGAGGAAACGGATATTCTAGGGTCCAAAGAAGAAAATAAATGAATTATAAAATGAACCCACATAATCCCGACTTATTAAATACCAAAACCGCTTACTTGGGTTTACTCGGTCAAGTATCACGACCCACTCAATCGAGTGCCACATACTCGGTGGAGTACACCACCGAATACCAACAAACTCACTCGATCTCCCACTACCGGAAGACATATAACTGAGGATCCCTCACTTTATAAGGTTTGATGTCATAATCATTCTTAAAGCATTTCCTTAATAATTGTGCTTTTTCCTTAAACGACATTTATACAATAGTGGAGGGATTATCTATCGGTTGCCAAAACATTATAAAAACTTGATGAGTTGTTGATGCTAATTCACACACGTTCCTTTGTGCTATCATTACAAGATTTTTTTAATCTAACTAAACTTATTTCTTTAATTGTGTAGTTGAAGAGTTATAGGCTTATAGCTTTTTATACGCAGCACTAAATTTAGCGTGGGTTATTAGCCTTTAGTTAGATTATTAAATCTAACATTGTGGTGTCCCACTGTAAATTAAATGGGCTCCTTACTCTTATAACTAGTTTTACCCCGTGCAAATTGCACGGGTTTGTTTTTCGAACTTTGTTTTAATCATATATTTAAATATATAAATAATAATGATAAACTTTTGGAATTCACAGGCGCAAACATAGAATACTTCATATAAAATATTAAACTCAATACATTAACACTCTTGTATCAAACATGAAATAAGTATTAAAAAAATAATTAAAACATTCTAAATAACATTATGAATTATAAAATTATATAAAAAACTTGATGTTTATAATTATTACATTAGAAGTGATGTAAGTACTGATATGATTAAAGAGACAACAACAAACTTGATTTATTTTTTAGACAAATTATATATTTCAGTTGTAAGACGGTTAGCATCCAGCAGCTCTGACCTGCTTCTGAGCATGTTCTGACGCGAGTCACCTGACTTATTTCCGACATGACCAATATTATAAATTAACTCGTGTGATTGTGTTAAAATAAACTACAGAGTATATTTTAATAAAGTGAATATTTAATAAATCAATAGTTTCTCACCAATTAGTATTCACTTCATTAAACTGTAATTTAATTTGTTGATTTTTTTTAATTATAATTTTGCAAATTGGCGTGGTATGGTTATAAATATATTATATAATTTAATTTATAAGTATATCTATATTATTATTAATATTATTTTTCAATAAAACTGACATGACTAATAAACACCAATTTACGATTATATCATACTTCAATTGAAGGAGAGTATTTTTAGTTACATGAGTATTTTCTTAATAATTTGTGTAAAAGAGGGAAAAATAATATATAAAATGACTTTTTAATTTATATTTGGTAAGAAATTAATGATCCTAAAACAAACGTGTACTAAATTTTCATTGGAATTATTCATAAATATGGAAATAAAAATTTAATGCATAAATCATTTTGTAAATATTAATCATATTTTAGAAGGTGTATTTTAATTAAACTAGTTTTAAACCCGTGCATAAAATGCACGGGTCGTATTATCATAATTGCATGCGCTATTATTGAAGACATGAATTAAATAGTTTAAAATTAAAAAAACGTGTATTAAGTATGCTAAACGTGGAAGTAATTGGCGTAGATTCACATAAAAAAAATACTCATTTATAAAGATTACACATATATGGGTGTCCATTTACATTTAAATTCCATTATAATATTTTTATTAGTTTGTGTATTAGGTCGGTTCCCTTGTTCCATGTTAGAAATACGGAGCATGATCCAAAGAATGTTATTCAGCTAAAAGCCTAAAAGCGTAGTTATTTATATTCTCTATAGTCTATATTTAATATTAATCAGTTGAATTTGTTGTACTAATTTCAACCAAACACATCTGATTTTTATTACTTCGATTTTTGTCCTTCATTAACTTTTTCGGTTTATATATATGCATTTTTTATTTTTTGGCGTCTTAATATTGCAAAAACTTTCTATTAATTTTTTTTGTAATTTAAGACTTACATGTTCCTTATTTATTTTAAATATTTTAGCAAATTATCAGTTTCATATATGAGGTTTTAATTTTAAGTATTTTGATTATTTGAAGAAAGAAGAAAAGAGAGTAATTAATTATTAATTAGTGAAAGTAAGAGAGAGTAATTAAATATGTATGAAGAACATGGGGGTCCTATTTAAATAAAAAAATTTAAGCCTAAAAATCAAGGATCAATAGGAATTTAATAGATGACCAAATTGTAGGGGTTTGTTTTTTTAAAATTTGGTACAAATAATGATAATTTTTTTATAACTACAACCTAGCTTCGCTTTACTCTCTTTCTCTATGTATATTACTCTTATTTTATAGTATTTGTTTATAACAATTTTGTTATTAAAAAAACATGTAAAAAATAATGAGTAAATTTGGACTAAAGTCGTATTTAAGATATTTGACTTTTACAAAAAATAATGATTAAAAATAGTGATTATGTTTTGACTTTTGATTAATCGTGAATTAAAATTGCTCATTTCCAATAAATGCGAACAATTTCTCACTCTTAGTAAATACTTTTATAATTTTATGATTCTATAAAAATTATGAAGGGAGAAATGTTAATTCATGAGAAATGTTCTATACACGTCGTCTTTAAGTCTTGATCAGAAGGTTAGCAACACTGAACTAATAGATTAAAATTCCATCTCCCATTTTTTTTTCTTTCCCGGACTGTGTGCTGTAATATAAGATTATATGATAAGATGAGATTGAATTGTAAAAATTTGTATTTGTATGTTATTGTTTTATTTTTGTAGAATATTTTTTCGACTCGATTTTTTTATATTGAAATATCATATTTATATAATCTCGATTATCATAAATATCATGTATTATATCCTTTGTCATCATATTATAATGTTTCAAATTAAAGGAGTGGGCAGGAGAGAGAATAATTAAAAGCATATGAGAGGAGAGAGGTAAATTAAATGGAGTATTGTTCGGTGGGTCCTACCACCATGAAAAGAGGGGAAAAAGTTGAGTTTTTTCCAGCCAATAGGAAGGCTGGAAAAAACTCAGCTTTTATATATAGAGGAGATGAAATGTGAATGTTAGTGGGCCCTTGTATACATAATGAGGTGGCTTCACCAAATGCATCTAAATGTTTGTGTTTTAATAGAAGAAAGATCACAAATTTTACAGCAAAATATTTTGTATTTGGGGTGTCCTCGGACCCCATATTCATGTATGTAGACACGACTGTGGATGCAGTTGATGCGAGGTCTTCATAAACAAGATACTCCGTACTATATTAGTTGATGCGAGGTCTTCATAAACAAGATACTGTATTAGATAAGACAACATTTATCTTTTTTCAAAATTTTCTAGGTCCAAATATCCCTTCCGTAAACGGGTGTGTGAAGAAGTATCGATAAAATAGAGCACATACAAAATTGTCATACTTTCAAATTAGAGATCAATGTTTCGTGGATGGTTATTTCTATTTGGTTTAGGTGCTGTTTGGCCAAGTTTACGTAAAAAAGCTTTTACTTCTTAAAATGAGTTTTTTCACAAGCTACTTCTCGAAGAAGTTGTGATTGTTTGGCCTAAATTTTCTAAAAATAGTTTCTTATAAAATTGATATGTTTGGCATAATAACATAATTTATCCAGCTTTTTTGATTTGTTTTTTGACTATTTATTTATATAACAATTATTTGAATAAAAAAACTTACGTTAAAAAATGCGGGCATCAACGATTAACCACTTTACAATTTTAGTAAATTATCAAAAAAAAAAAAAATTGCATCCTTACAAAATTCAAGTGATTTTGACATATCAAACATCATACAAAGACGGTCTTATACATATCAAATATCAAATATTATTGGTAATTAGTTATAAGTCAAACATTCAATTTCTTACATGTAAAAGATCGTCTCACACTATAAAACAGTCTTATACATATTGAAATGATCGTCTTACACTCTTTTCATCTCAAACATAAGACTAATATAAATTGTAAATTATTTTCTTATCTCTATATAATTCAATATTAGATGTATATCTAAAACATAGCATAGCATCAAAATCATAAGCAATATAAACATCAATATAAATTTTACATGCATAAATTAACAAAAAAATAGGCAATAATGGAGTAGAGAAAGTCATAATTATAGAGTAATATTTTTGTATGAAAAATAGAGAAAAGAGATAAGGAGAAAAATTAGATTTTAGGGTTAAAAAGATAGGAGTAATTAATAAGAGATTGTGAGAAGAGGAAGCAGCAATTTACTACTTCTCCTTTTAGTGGCTTTTTTTTTAATTTATGTTTTGACTTTTTAAAAATTGTTTTATACCCTCTTAATTTATAGTGTTTGACCTAACTTCTACTTAATCAGTTACAAAAGCACTTGTAAATCTTGGCCAAACATCACCTTTATCAATTTTGACACAGTATTAGATACCATATGCCTTTTAATTAACAAATTAATCTTTCCCCAAAATACTAAAGAACTAACATCATCTCACCCAATCTAAATCCATTGTTCAGACAAGGTTTTAAGGTGGTATTAATTACTCATTTGTCTCATTCATTTGTTTATCTTTCTATATATTAGGAAGATTTTCTATGAGTAATTAGATTTCTCGATATTACTATTGTCTACTTGTCATTCACTTATGTAGAACCACAAATGATACCCTACTCTTTTATCACTATTTGTGCCAAAAGTAAAGGTAAACAAATGATCGGGACATCGGGAGTATATGAGTACAATTCTAGGGCAAGAAATCTAAAATCTGGACAATGTTGAAATACATCAAGTATTGCTGACGATCACAAACTCATGACATCTTACGATTATATTCTCTATTTCACATTATATTAACCGTCTGTGAAATATTATAAGTTTGTGACCGTCAATTGTGCCATTGAAATATCATCCAAATTACCAAAACTTTTTGTTTATGGTCATCACAAGCTTGTGACCTTTCACAACTCCCTTCACTTACCATATCAGTTGCTTTCTCGCTTACTTCTTACACAAGTTTTTGATGAAATAATACGGTCATGAGAATTTGTGGCCAAAGACTAAGCTCATTGGCAACCAAAGTCCAAAACTGTCGGCACTCGGCAAGTATGGTCAATTAGTGTCCACTCAAAAACATACTGCCGACAGTGGGGTCACCTTCAAATTTTTCATGGATTTCCAGATTGGCGAGGTAATAAGTCGTGTCACACTAATTGTCAAAAAAAAAAAAAAAAAAAGTCGTGTCACACTCTAACCGTCCTTTTAACCTTTTCGACTAGTATCGACTATCAACTATCAACTATCACAAGTAATGCCACAAAAAAGAATAAAAGAAAAACAGAAAAAAAAAAGGAGCAAATATGGTCAATTAGTCAAGCGGAGAAAAGAAAAAGACAAAAGAAAAGTGTCGACTTACTATTCGTCCATTTGTCTCGGTGACTATTCGACGTGCGCCTCGCACCTTAAATAACGTATTCTTACAATAGTAAGTCATTCTTAAAACGTATTTTTCGTTTTAAATCAGTATTTTCCGTCTTAAATTTTAAGACGGATCAAATATTAACACATGAGGCTAACCCCGCATGGTTCCGAGACGGATATTAACCACTCTATTGTTTCTCTTCTAGGGGGTGGGAAATGAGAGAGGTACACTCAAAATAGTGGGAAAAATATGCGGGATTGAGTAAAATATTATGCAAGTTTTAACAACTCTAAAAAATTATTACTCTATTATATTTCTATGTTGTAGGACAATTTTAAAACTGCATAAAGTAAGAGGCAATTGAAAACAAGTTTATCTGAGGAAAATAGATTGTGCTATAAAACTTTATAATAAATTAAGAATTTTGAATATACAATTTCATTTAATAAATAGGCATAGGTGTTTTGAACTTCGGTAATACATGAAACACATATATGTTGGGTATTTGGGCATAACTTTACATTTAAACTAGTTTTAAATCCGTGCAAATTGCACGACTTTGTCTTTTTAAATTTTGTTATTATTAACCCACTTATATATTTAGTTATTGTATATTATAGGTTTAATGTAATATGACAAAATCTTGTATATCTAAATGATACTACTACTATATTTTGTATAATTAGAGTGAGAAAGCATCAAAACATCTAATTAAATTATTGTATGAAAGTGGGTCCTTAAATTCACTAAAAACAAACAACCGTTTAAATTGTTGACATTCAACCACATGCTGAGAGCAACTCCAATGGATGATGTAGTTTGATTTGCCAAACTAATTTTTCAAGCTACATTGCTTTTCGGCTACGTTGCGCTCCAACGTTGAATTACAACATCTTGTAGCTTGTATGAGTCCACATTCTTACTTTTAACCAATGAGATAATTTAACTTTTATTTTTTTTTAAAGCAAGCCATGTAGCTTGATAAAGATATCATGTTTGCGAGCTACACTTAAATTTTCAACTCTAATGGTAAGCTACATGCTTATAATTTTGCAAAAATTGCAAGCAAGTACTTGGAGATAAAACATTGGACAACTCAACTTTGTGGTTGTTCTTTTAATAAATAGTGAGTATAGATCCCACGCTAATGATGCACGGTTTTTAAGTAGATATATTATACTTCAGAATTTAATAATTACATCTTTAGTATAACTTCATTTGAAATTTAAATAATAAAATTTACTATTAGTAAGGTAGAAAAGATAAAGTTCAACACTTTTACTCGTAATAAGATTGCGCGGTTTTTAAATATTTTTAAATAGATATATAATATATATATATATATATAGATATATAATTATATATTATATATATATATATATATATTATATATTATATATATCTATATATATATATAGGGTTAGGATCCGGTGAGAACCACTAATATAATGAGAATCATGAAAACCTTTACTAAATCTCCACCAAATTTCGTTCTGAAAGTTTTGATGGATCATTTACCATTAGTTTAGTTTATTCAATCAAAATATTTGCAGTAAATAAACAAAATTTATTGATTATATTAAAAAATATGTACTTAATGTACACAAATTCAATTAGATAAACTAAAACTACTCTAAATGCATGAAAACGAGCACTAGGTGCATGAAAATTGTTACATGCATTAAAACAATTACTAGGTGCATGAAAATAATGAGCTCTATATGCATGAAAATGAGTACTAGGTGCATGAAAATTGTTAGATACATGAAACTGACTACTAGGTGCATCAAAATTAATAAATTGTATTTCGCCTCAATTTCCGTCAGTAGCGTATAATTTTTCAACGAAGAAATATGTTATCTAGCCATAACATTTTACGCCGAACCCAAATAAGTTGTTATTTTTAAAAAATAAATTTGGTAAGGCGGAGTTCTCACGGTTCTCATTATCTTAGTGGTTCTCACTAGATCCCAATTCTATATATATATATATATATATATATAGGTGGGTTCAAATAAGTCCCCTTAGTATATTTGAGTCCTTGAGTCCTCATCTAAGCCCTTGAATTAGGAGGATGAAGGGCTAGGATTAAAACAAAATGAAAGGCTAGGATTGTGAGACACACACAATCCAATCCCTTCAAACCCTAATATAAATAACCTCCACTCACTCCATTTCTCTCATTTTCACATATCCCACTCTCTCTCTACCTCCCTTATCTCTCATCAATTCTCTCTAAAAATAAAAACCAAAAAAATACTCCCTCACCTACCTTCACCGGCCACCACCCCCACTCCTCCACCACTTCCGTCACCCACCCGCCCACATCCACCAGCACCTGCCACCAACCCCACCCCGACGACCCCTAACTTACCACCCCCGCCTCCCCCTCACCGGCGAACCCCCCACCCACCCCGCACCGACGACCCCTCACCCACACCATAGCCCATGCCGCCTCCTCTGTCCCTTCTTCCCCCACCGTCCTTCTCTTTCGTCTTGTCCTCACCGCCACCTCTCTCCCACCCACAAACCTCCGTTTTAAATTTTCGATCTGGTTTTTTTTTTTTCATTTGTGGTGGTGTCATGGAGGCACTATGGTGGTGTTTTTATTCATTTTCGGATCTGTTTTTTTTTTCATTTGTGGTGGTGTCATGGAGGCACTATGGTGGTGTTTTTTTTTTCATTTTCGGATCTGTTTTTTTTTTCATTTGTGGTGGTGTCATGGAGGCACTATGGTGGTGTTTTTTTTTCACCTGTTTTTCATTTGTGGTGGTGTCTGGATGGGAGGTCTGTCGGAGGAAGGTCGTGGGGGTGGTGGAAGGTCGTGTGTGGTGGTGGGAGGCGCGTAGGGAGCACGGGGAACTCATCTTTTTCTTTTCTTTCTTTTTTTTCAGATTTGTACCATCACATTTTACTTTAATTTTTTAAATCTCGTTTTAGATCTGAAAAAATGGCAAAAAAAACAACCACAACCATTTCAAATCTCGTTTTTAATTTTCAAAGTTCCTTATGTTTTTCTAATTTTTAATTTAGACCTCGTATTTTGTTTATTAGTTCTCGTTTTTTTTTGGGTTTGGTGTATTTTTTTTAGATCTCTTTATTTATTTTCTTTTTTTTATTAGATCTTTTTGTAGATCTATTTTTTAGATCCCACTCTCTCCCTAGACCTGGCAAAAGCAACCCGACCCGATTGACCCGACCCGAATGACCCGACCCGTGACCCGAAATTGACCCGAACTACAACACCCGAATGTGACCCGAAACCCGATTAGACCTGACCCGACCCGAACATGACCCGATCTTTCTTGACCCGTAACTGACCCGACCCGAAAATAACCCGATCCAAAACAACTCAACCCGAAAATGACCCGATAAAACATAACTTTAATTGAACCGAAAAGACTTAAAATGGTCTTTTGTCTCTTATTCTTTGACCCGAAAATGACCCGACCCGAAATAACCCGACCCGATTGACCCGAAACAGACCCGACATCTAACGCGAAACAAACCCGAAACCCGAAATGACCCGACCCAACCCAAATTAACCCGTAATCAACGAAAGACCCAAACTGACCCGACCCGATCTGGCCCGACCCGAACCCGACCCGGTTGACCCGTTTGCCAGGTCTATCTCTCCCTTATCGTTTTTTAGATCTCGTTTTTTCAGATTTATCGTTTTTTTCATTTTCTAGATCTATTTTTTTTTTTTCAGATTCACTTTCTTTTTTTTAATCTCGGTTTTCATTTTTAAAATTTCTTATGTTTTTCATTAGTATTTACTAAAGTTTCACTAGTATGTACTAAAGTTTCACTAGTATGTACTAAAGTTTCACTAGTATTTACTAAAATGTATTAAAGTTTCACAATTATGTACTAAAGATTCACAATTATGTACTAAAATTTCACTAGTATTTACTAAAGTTTCACTAATATTTACTAAAGTTTCACTAGTATTTACTAAAGTTTCACTATTATGTATTGAAGTTTCACTAGTATGTATTAAAGTTTCACTAGTATTTACTAGTATGTACTAAAGTTTCACAATTATGTACTAAAGTTTCACAAGTATGTACTAAAGTTTCACTAGTATGTACTAAAGTTTCACTAGTATGTACTAAAGTTTCACTATTATGTACTAAAGTTTCACTAGTATGTACTAAAGTTTCACTAGTATGTACTAAAGTTTCACTAGTATGGACTAAAGTTTCACTATTATGAACTAAAGTTGCACTGGACTAAAGTTATCTTATTATGGACTGAAATTACTTAATTAATGACTATAGTTACATTAGTATGGACTGAAGTTACACTAGAAAAGACTGAAGTTACCTGAACATGAGTTACACTAAAATTGACTAAAGTTACACAGTTAATAAATGAAGTTTCACTAATAAAGGTTAAAGTTACACTTATTAAAATATTAAAATTAATTCATATTTTAACTTAAAGTTACGCAATTAAGAATTAAAGTTATACTCATAATAAAACTAAAATCACATAAATTTGTTTTAAAATTATATAAATTCAAAATTATAAAGTCGAAATCACATTTTAGTTTAAAGTTACAATAATAATGGTTGAAGTTACACTCTTAATGACTAAAGTTAGCCTCATAAAAAAGCAAAAATTACATAAACTTATCTTAAAGTTACATAAATTCAAATTTATATACTCGAAATCACATTTTAGTTTAAAGTTACACAAATAATGGTTGAAGTTACACTTTTAATGACTAAAGTTACCCTCATAAAAAGGTAAAAATCACATAAACTTATCTTAAAGTTACATAAATTCAAATTTATATACTCGAAATCACATTTTATTTTGAAGTTACACAAATAATGGTTGAAGTTACACTTTTAATGACTAAAGTTACATCATTATGTACTCGTAATGTAGGTGAAAGTCATTAAAACCCACTCATTTGGTTCTAATCTTGTCCCTTCATTTTGTTCTAATCTTGTCCATTCATTTTTCTTTTAATCTTAGCCTTCCATCTTGTTCTAATCTTGTCCCTCCATCTCTTTCATCCAAAGGGCAAGATGAGGACTCATGGACTCAATTTTGAAGGTGGACTCATTATAACTTGACTCTATATATATATATATATATATATATAAATTGAGTCCATGAGTCCTCATCTTGCCCTTTGGATGAAAGAGATGGAGGGACAAGATTAGAACAAGATGGAAGGCTAAGATTAAAAGAAAAATGAATGGACAAGATTAGAACAAAATGAAGGGACAAGATTAGAACCAAATTAGTGGGTTTCAATGACTTTCACCTACATTACGAGTACATAATGATGTAACTTTAGTCATTAAGAGTGTAACTTCAACCATTATTTGTGTAACTTCAAAATAAAATTTGATTTCGAGTATATAAATTTGAATTTATGTAACTTTAAGATAAATTTATGTGATTTTTACCTTTTTATGAGGGTAACTTTAGTCATTAAAAGTGTAACTTCAACCATTATTTGTGTAACTTCAAAATAAAATGTGATTTCGAGTATATAAATTTGAATTTATGTAACTTTAAGATAAGTTTATGTGATTTTTACCTTTTTATGAGGGTAACTTTAGTCATTAAAAGTGTAACTTCAACCATTATTTGTGTAACTTCAAAATAAAATGTGATTTCGAGTATATAAATTTGAATTTATGTAACTTTAAGATAAGTTTATGTGATTTTTGCCTTTTTATGAGGCTAACTTTAGTCATTAAGAGTGTAACTTCAACCATTATTTTTGTAACTTTAAACTTTATTAGTGAAACTTCATTTATTAACTGTGTAATTTTAGTCAATTATAGTGTAACTCATGTTTAGGTAACTTTAGTCTTTTCTAGTGTAACTTCAGTCCATACTAATGTAACTATAGTCATTAATTAAGTAACTTCAGTCCTTATAAGATAACTTTAGTCCAGTGCAACTTTAGTCCATAATTGTGAAACTTTAATACTAGTGAAACTAGTCCATAATGAAACTTTAGTCATACATACATTAGTGAAACTTTAGTACATAATAGTGAAACTTTAGTACGTACTAGTGAAACTTTAATACGTAATAGTGAAACTTTAGTAAATACTAGTGAAACTTTAGTAACATACTAGTGAAACTTTAGTAAATACTAGTGAAACTTTAGTAAATACTAGTGAAACTTTAGTACATAAAAGTGAAACTTTAGTACATAATAGTGAAACTTTAGTACATAATAGTGAAACTTTAGTAAATACTAGTGAAACTTTAGTAAATAATAGTGAAACTTTAGTAAATAATAGTGAAACTTTAGTACATAATAGTGAAAAACGAGATCTGAAATGGTGGTAGATGATTCTGTTTTACCCATTTTTTTCAAATCTAAAATGGTTGTGATTTTTTTGTCCTCCACCAACAACCAACAAAATTTAACGAAAAAAAAACAAGATCTTAAAACAAGATCTGAAATGGTAATGGTTTCTAACCCTTTTTTTTTTAAAATGATGTAACTCAAAAAAGATGGACTCATTAGATCTGGAAAAAAAAATCCACCAACCAGGCAACCATGAACAAAAAAAACGAGACAAAATCTAAAATAATAGAAAAACATAAGAAATTTTTAAAACAAAAAACGAGATCTAAAAAAAAAGTGAATCTGGAAAAAATACAAGATAGATCTAGAAATAAAAAATCAAAAATCGAAATCAAGTACAAAAATAAAAAACATAAGAGATTTGAAAAATAAAAAAAGGAATCTGAAAAGAAGCTGGTTGTCACAAAAACTGTGACTCGTTTTCAGATCTGAAAAAATAAAGGAAAAACAAAACCGACGCAACCACCCCACGACCAACCCACCACGCGACCACCCCATGACAACCGTCTGACCACCCACATGCAACTACTGAGATTCCGACCCACCACCCCAAACCCCTCATCCTCCTTCTGCCGCGATTCCGACCCACCACCCCAAACCCCTCATCCTCCTTTCCCTACTGTTGTCGCCGTCGACCCACTGCCCCCACACCACCACCACCACCGCAAGACCACCACTACCGCAACCCACACCAGCCAAAACCAGATCTGGAAAATAGAAAAAAAAATAAAGGGACGGTAAGAGGAGGGAGGCAGAGGGGAGGATGGAGGCGGGAGGAGGGGGGAGGGTGGAGGAGGAGGCCGAGAATGGAGGCGGGAGGATGACGGTGGGTGTGGTGTTTGTGGTGGTGTACGAAAAGGGAGGAGGACGAAAAGGGAGGAGGAAGTTGCGGCAGACGGTGGTCGTGGGTAGTCAGGTGACGGCAGACGGTGGCGGTGTTAGTTGGTTTCGGTGGTGTGGCGCTGGTGGAGTGGCAGTGGAGGAATGGCGGTGGAGGAATGGCGGAGGAGTGGCGGTGGTGGGGCTGTTCGGCGGTGGTGAGGGAAGGAGGGAGTTTTTTTGGGTTTTTTAGATGTATGTAGAGAGAGAAGGGAGGTAGAGAGATAATGGAAGTTGTGAGAATGAGAGAACTGATGTGAATGAAGGGTTTAAGTACGTACTAGGGTTTGAAGAAGTTGGATTGGGTGTGTCTCACAATCTTGGCCCTCCATTTTGTTTTAATCTTAACCATTGATTCTCTTGATCTAAGGGTTGAGATGAGGACTCAAGGACTCAAAGGGAAGGGGTGGACTTATTTGAACCTAACTCTATATATATATATATATATATATATTTTACAGTAAAATAGATATATTGTTGTTATGTCATTATATCCATTAAAGGCGTAATGTAAACATGATGAAAAGACGTTGGTAATACAATCAAATAAGTTATGTGTTGTAATAAATATAATTATGTACACCACATAAATCAAATAAAAAAATATAGAAAATTAAGCAAAGTTTATATGTTGACATACTATGGAGTAGGGATATGTATTACATTAAACAATGAGAACAAAATATATAATTCATAACTCCTTTTTTTAAAAGTAAAAATATCTATGACTAATGTTAACTTGTAGTATAAAGCGTGAAAGTGGTAATCGAGACAGAGTGTTCGTGTCCATCATGTTTAGTTTTAAAAATAATAATAGTAAAATATTCTCATCACATACTACATATAGTCAGTGCAATTTCATTTATGTAATTAACAAAATCAAAATATCTTATTAATATGTCTATCGAAATTGAAAAAATATTAATTATTTTTAAACAAAATAGAATTATTTAATACTTGAAATAACCTGACCTAGTTGTAGATATAATAATGGGAAGTCTAATATAGAATATTTATTTAGGCGGGAAAAATTTGATGAACTCTTATTTTTTAGTATAAGGGGGATGATACAAGTTACTAGTTCTATTCAGTAAGCTAAGTAAATCTATTTTTTTTACAGTTATTCTCTAAGAGAGCTTGAGAGAAGATAACTTACTTTATACAAATGGGTTTTTTGACGTGTGTTCAGATAACACATATTAAGATGCTAATTAGAAAAGAATTTCCATGAATAATTTTCTACGTATGGTAATTATGAATTGATATTTCAAATTCTCATGATATATTCTTATAATTCTCTAATTAATATGTTAACATATACCCTTTAAAAAATCCCATATATAAACAGTTGGTCTCACTTATGACGAACATATCTGTCACAAGCTTGTGACGGGTCAGCTCCTTTTAAATAATTTATATAACACAAATTCTCATTTGTGACGGGTATATCCGTCACAAACTTGTGACGGGTCAGATTCAGATCCCCACTCACAAAGAAGTCACAAGCTTATAACGGATGTGCCCGTCACAAATGTCAATTTGTGTTATGTAAATCCCCCCTATATATAAAAGCTAAGTCTTTTAAAAACTTTTGATTGACTCCTGAAATTAAGGGGGGGAAAAATGAAAAATCACATTGAAAACAAAACATAGTTGTCCTAAATTTAAGGAGAATTAATTGCATTCAATTCAAAAGCTTTTCATTTGATTCTATCATTCATTTATTTAAATCATATGTTAAAAAGTTTTTATACCTACAATCTTATACGGAGTACTAAAGTAATAAATACATATAATTTAATTAATAATTTACAAATTAATAAAATAAAAAATAAAAAATAACCGAACTAAATTAAAATTAATAAACAACAATCACAATAAATCGATCTCTAGAATACCTGGAAAAATAAAATGTAGAACAAATCTTCTACTTTTTGGTCTTATTCGATCACAATAAAACGATCTCTAGAATAAAATGTAGAACAAATAAAATGCAGTTAGTCTTTCCTAAGATAAACGCATTATCTTAAGCTTAAACCGAGTCAAATATCATTACAAATGAGTAGATATCATCCCACATAAATAAAATAGAACAAATCTTCTGCTTTTTGGTCTTATTCTTCCCACATGTATTTGATTAATCTTAAACTTAAGATGTATATGTTCGTCTTGAATGAGTTAGAATTTGCCTTAGTTTGGGTTTACGAAGGTGTTTTGGGCTAAACATGATAGCGGTTTAATCTACTATACGGTGAATGATAAAAATAACTTTATTTTCATTTTTGTCCAAATTTAGTTTTCATTTTTTTCGTTCCTTATATATCGATTGAACTATAAGATTAAAATAACGTTGAATTCATTAAATATTTCAACTTTAAAATGGTATTTTAAAGTAACACCCAATTTAGCTAAAATTCTAATGATTTGAACTGTTTATATTTTTTCTGTTAATATTGATATTACTTATATATATTTTGTAACATGACTTACATTGGATGATACTCCATATAAGTAATGTAAGTTATATTTGCGCGGTATTTTTTTCTTTGAATGTTTTTGAATTTAGTGAATTTATTGAATATTCAATTTCGCAAAATTATATCCGCATTAGTTAAATAAATTTTGAACAATTTAATAGTAATACGTGCATATTTGCACGGGCATAAACCTAGTTAAGTGTATAAGTGAGTCAGTAAAACGTGTTCTTTTTAGAACTACCTTTCCACCAATATTGATGACGACCTCTTTGTAAATGAATCCATTTTACTATTTTAGATTAACTGATTTGTTTATGTGAGATGAGGCCGGTCGATACTTATCCACGTATCGATTCAATAAAGGAGAACTGGGCAACCAATAATCAACGTAATTGCTCATTCATGGACAATAATTACTCATTCATGGACATTTTATCATTTGTTTTCCATATCCTACCCTTCCCCAAAATAAAAAATAACAAAAACACTCTCTTATTCCTTCCTCTCAAATTAATAAAATCTGAAAGATTAATCACTTCTAAACCTTAATTCTCATGTCCATCAATCAATTATGAACCTCAATTCTTAGGTCGATCTAGTAATACTTGTAATTTTTTTTACTTCATTAATTATGTGACTCGATTATATTAATTAATTAATCTAATGAGATTAGGGTTTGTCGAAATTAGCAATTAGAGGGGAAGCGTTAGGCGTGAGGTGCAGTGGCGCCGACTATGGCGGTGTCATTTAGGGTGGTTGTCTTGTCGGTGAAAGGAGGAGTCGGCGCAGGTGCTGTCGACATCGGCACAGGTGGTGTTTGCCATGTTGGCATCGGCGCAGGTGGTGTATGTCATGGCGTCGTCGGCCATAGTGGCGTCGGTCAGACAGAGTAGGGGAAGGGGGGTGCAGGGGAAGGGGGAAGAGTACACGGGGAAGGGGAAGAAGTACACAGGGAAGGGGAAAGTTGTTTTCTTTTTTTTTTTTTAGATTTTTCTTTTTTGTTTTTCTTAATGAGTTTTTTGTTTTCTTTTTTTTTTAATTTATTTTTCTTATTTGGTGGTTGGTGCGGTGCGGCAAGGCTGGTGGTATGGGTGTTCGATCGGACGGTGGTCTGTGTAGGGGAGATGTTGCTGGGTGGTTTGAGGGAGATTGAGTTTCTTTGAGATAGAGAGAATTAAAAAACTTGGAAAATAGGAATGTGAAATGTGAAGGGTATAATAGTCATTTTTGTCAATGAATGAGTAATTCTTGTCCATGAATGAGCAACACCCATAATCAATTCACAATGCAATTTCTTCACTACTAAATTCGCTATACACTTGGCAGTTGAAATCTGATGATACCAACGGTATAACTACAGCGTACCCTCTCATTAACTTCCTTAACACCTTAAATCCTATCCAAGAAAGTCCACCAAATAAAGTGACACCAAGTATCATCAAACACCTTTAATAAAAACAGATCGGATCTCTCACCAAGATGCAAATGCAAGTGTGAAAACAAGTGATTTTTCCACTTCCCCTTCTACTTGTTTTTTCTTTAGAAACAATCCGACTCATTCTCATTGAATTCCGCTGGTGATAAAGTGATAACGAAAGGAGATTGGGTCCATTTTATTGAATAATGTAATAGTGGGAGTTTACGCGGAGCTATGTAGGATTTTAGTCTCCATCTACGAATGTCCTCATCTTACCAAATCCATTTAATGGCCCGCCTGCACTGCATGTAATCTTGCCAAATCTCATTTTGTTTCCTAATAGTCGGTTGAGTTCGGGCTTAACTAACAAGTCTGATTTTGGTACGTGTCTTTTATCAATAGGTCACACAACATACCATGTATATAAAAAACAAAAATACAAAGCTAACATGATCTAAATTAGAGTTGGCAGTCGGGCCAAATGCACGATGGGCGGTACCGGTCCGGCACGAATCCGGCCCAACACGGCACGAGCCCGATGGAAAGTTCGGGCCGGCACGGGTCCGGCACGACGGGTAGGGAGGCGGGCCACGGCGCGGCTAATAGAGAAATCTCCGTGCCAAGGCACGTCCCGGCACGGGCACGGGGTGGCACGGCTCGAGATAGGCACGGCGGGCCTGACACGGCGGCACGACCTAAGCACGGGGTCTCATTCGAATTTATAATTAATTACGTTAATATTTATAATTAATTACATTAATATTTAGTTGATTATACATAATTCTAATAAATTATATATATTTAAATCATTATTAATATTTCTTATTAATTATTCATAATTTATTTATTAAAAAATCAATTTTTTTTCTTTAAAAAAAAAATTACATTGGGCTGGCCCAGGTCAGGCACGACCGAGCCCACGGGCCAGGCACGTCACAGGCCCGATTTTCCCGGGCCAATGGCCGGGCTGCGGCAGCGGGTAGAGGTGGTCGGGCCGGGACGGCACGACCCAGTGGACCGACGGACCGGGCCTGAACCGGGCCAAAATTTAGGACTGGCACGACGGGCCAGGGCGCGGGCCATCACGGCACGGCCCACCGCCTACTCTTATTTGTTTAAAAGAATTAAAGAAGTAAATCCTTCCAAGAAGTTGTGAAACTTTACCAGGCAAATGACACTATTGAATACTTCCTCTTTTCAACTCCACTCCACCATTTTCATTTTTTCACACTATTCATGAGTCGGCATCTAATTGTAATTTTCTCTCAATATATAAGTAAAAATATATTCATGTGTTATCTTGTTTGATTCGTCTTTACGAGTACATTATTAATATCCAACTTTTATAATTTTTGCAAATGCGTAGCTAACGATATTTACCGTGTAAAACACGCGTTGACAAACGTGAAAAAATAAATTGGTAGAGTGGAGTTGAATGGAGTAAGTATTAACATATTAAACTGCAACTAAAAAAACATTCCAAATTGCTTTATATAACAGATCCTATATACGTATATGACTGAGAGGGAGTTATCGAGACTTAATACGAAACCTGGCAAAATTGACCCAACCCGAGACTCGAAAGCGACCCGGAATTGCCTGGCCCGAGGATGACCCGAAACCCGAATTGCCCCACCCGACCCAGAACCTTGACTGACCCGAAAGAGACCCGACCCAAAATAACCCGACTCGAAACCACCGACCCACAGACGACCCGATTTGAAATGATCTTAAATGACCCAATTTATTGTGATTAGGAGTGATAATGAGACGAGAGGGCTCACGTGCAGCTCAAGCTCGGCTTGGTTCAAGTTGGCCCATGCGAGTTTGGCTCGACGTCGGGCTTGACTCGAAAACTAACTTGATCATTTTTGACCTGAAAATGGGCTAAATAAGTCGGATATGAATCTAAAATGACCCGACCCAAAATGACCCATACACAAAATGGCCCAAACCCGAAAACGACCCGACCCGAAAGATTAAGCAAACCCGAGACAACCCGACCCACTCCACCCATTTACCATGTCTACTTAATACTACTCCGATGACAGTATGACACCATGTCATTGTTCATTTAACATAAACGCTTGAGCTAGAGTCAAACCAAAAATAAAGAGACAAGGCCCATTCTTAAACAAAATTGCTATATCCCGCCCCCTAATTTCATTTCACTTTACAATTTTGCCCTTCTCACTAAAACATCTCTCTAAATTCATTTTTTCCGTTAATTCGAAAAGGAGTGACGGTAATGAATTTTTCGATTATCTTTATAATTCGTACAATAATTAGATAACGAACCTCGATTTGCAAACGATTGGAACGCGCAACAACATTATCGTTATAACGATGAATACAATAATTATCCTTACGGCGAGGAAAGCGGTTATGATGATGGGAACGACAATACGGGTCACGAAAATGACGAGGAGGAACGGGATAACACGGAAAATGAAGATGATGATTGTCGAAACACCGGAAATGCGACGGTACATTTCGATTTACGAATTTCCATTTTCCGATAGCAATCATTTAAAGTTTTACAAAAAAATGCCGATTAAAAACTGTAAAACTTCAAATGGCCATAACTTTACGCACGGGTGTCCTTTTTCGATGATTTTTTTTTCAAATCGCTTATCTCGACGAGGCGAATGCAATGGTAAAAAAATGTTTTCAGTGGCCCATTCATGTGAAACACACGAATTGGCCTGGGCCGATTCATGTGATTTACACGAATGGGCCTAGGCCAGTTCGTGCAAATCACACGAATCAGCCTTGGCCCAATCGTGTGATTTACACGAGCTGGCCTAGGCCCATTCGTGTAAACCACATGAATCGGCCCAGGCCAATTCGTGTGATTTACACGAATGGGCCATTGAAAACAATTTTTTTTTACCATTGCATTTGTCTCAGTGAGATAAGCGATTTGAAAAAAAAAATCATCGAAAACGGACGCCCGAGCGCAAAGTTATGGCCGTTTGAAGTTTTTCCGTATTTAATCGGTTTTTTTTTGAAAAAAAGTCAAATGATTGTTATTAGTTAACGTTTTTTATATTGAGTATCGTAAAATAATATACAAAAAATTAACGTTAAAACGATAATTTTGTTCGTTCATACGTTAATGTTGTTTAATATTTCAATTGTTTTGAAATTAACGTTAAGCGGTTTTATTTTTAAAGCGATTTAAAAATCGAATTTTAAAATAACAAAGGGGAAAGAATAAAAGTTGGTGGGTCAAATAACAATGGGCAAGAAAGTAATTGTAGGGGACGGGATGAGTAAAATGGGGGGCGAGATATTGCAAACCCCTTCTTAAAACGTATGAAATGAACAATCTTTCTTCCGTAGGAACGCAAGTCATGCCTTATAACAACAACTTAACAATTGTTTATCCTATAATATAGCAAATTATTCTATTTTTTATATATGATACTTTGTAAATTTTAATACTCCCTCCATTTCATTGATTCCTTCCATCTTAAAAGTGACACATCATTTGTAGAAAAACAATAAAAGTTGCAAAAGTAGAGAATGAGTAGTATGTCCATCCTCGCGATTTTGCAACCAAATAAACATGTACATTACAGCAAAAATTGTTAAACACCCAAGATAATTGAAGAGATCCATTGATAAGTTTATATGACAATTGGTTAAATGGATTGAAAGTACTACTTATATCAACAAAGTGCACTTTCTCTTCTGATTAATATCCGCGCAAAAAAAAATCTGCACAATTAGGCGTGCTTGGTTAGCAGTAGTTTAAGGATAAGTGACATCCTGAGAAGGTTCCCGAGACGTGCATGAGTGCGGATAGAATGCGGAAGAAAGGACCCGTGTTGCTATGTGGGCCATGTACAAAGCCTGACGAGCTACTGTGAATAATCGCTCCTGACCTAGGGTTTGGGACGAGGTGTTAGGCAGTTGTTATTGTTAGTTTCTTAAACTCAATATTAGACATTTCTAATATCATATTACAAATAGTTTACTCTTAAACTATTTAGATCTTATGCATGCATAACATAAAAACAAATAAGGAAGAAGAAATTGTTCCTTACATTGATAATAAACGATTTTGGGCACAAGATTAGGACTTCTTCCTAAGTCCTAATCTTGTTCTTGAGCTTAAAATATTTGGGATGAATCTCCAAGTCCTTAGTATAAGAACTCTCCTTTTGTTGCACCAAGACAATACCCAAATCTCTACTATATTATTACTATAAGTAATATAATAGAAACCCTTAAAATATATTTTCTAATAACTCTTATTACTACCTTAGTAATTTATTAGAAATTTTATGAACTCTAGTTTTAGGAAAAACTTCTCAAGTAATTTCTAGTGTGAGAGTGTGAGATTAAGAGAGATAAGCATGCATATTAGTTATGAGATCAAGTGGTGAATTAATAAGAGAAAAACTTCTCTTTTTCCTTCACTTGGAGCCGGCACACACCCCTTGGGGAAGGGTGTTGCCTTTCCCTTTTGTTCTTCACAAGAAACTAGCTAGGTATAGGTTTAGGCTAGTGAATGATTATGTCTAATTCTTAATTAGAACAACACTCAAAGCCTAATCACCCTACTACCCACCCTACAACCGGTTTCTTATGTGTAAAAAGGAGTCCATTTTATTTTTGTGATTTTGTCATTTGTCACACATGTGACATGTGACATGCAACATGTAATTAAGCTTATAAATTTACATTTAACTAATTTAAATGTAATTTCATAACAAATAAAATAGACTTAACATTTTAAGTCACATTTTATATATAATTACATGTAAATAAAATGGGTCATCTCATATTTAGTTAATATAATGTACAACAGTTTGTAATTATAATCGACCAATTTCACTTATATCAAATGTTTCATAAACATAATGCATTCTTAGTAATATAACAATTAAATTACTAAAATGAATCTTATTTAATCATATTACAATAAGATATAATTCTCACTTAAACTTGTTCAAATTAAGGGATTAATTAATCTGTATCGCTATACAATTAATTAATGTACATGATTAGGGAATTGTCCTTTAGGTGTGACCTCAAGGGATCAACTGATCACCACCGCCATACGACAGTAACGTCAAACTCAATTGAGCCAATCATTACCGATTTATGTTGACCAGTTGACTATAATATTTATCATCCCTTTGTCTTCTTATTCTTGAGATTTAATTATGTGATCGCACTATTGTTGAGGACACTTACTCCAACAGTTATAATATAACAGGCTCCAGAAGGCAGATGTTATAGGCTCCAGAAGACAGTTGTTGTACGCTCCATTGTGATCACCCACCTAGTGAGAGAGGATTATAGGTTAGCGGTTATGCTCACAGGCGCAACGAGGACGTTGCAAATTTCAAGTGGGGATGATTGATTGTAACACCCAAGATAATTGAAGAGGTCCATTGATAAGCTTATATGACCAGTGCATAAATGGATTAAAAATACTGCTCATATTAACAAAGTGCATTTATATATGTAAGATAGATGTGATCCGTGGTGACACGGAGCCTGGCAGAGGTGACCCGTAGGAGGGATAAACGGGGCCAGGCAGAGATGACCCGTTGTGAGTCGGGGCCTAGATGTTCAGTGGTACAACTCGGACACTGGCAGAGGTGACCTAAGTTCATCCCACGGCCTATTTGATAGGTGATCGATGAGATTGATATATCCCAACAATATGCCTCGATATTTCTGAATAATTATTTATTCCCCATGAGAGTCCGTCTCAGACCACCGCGGCCGTTGTATTCTTTTGCAACATGTATGAGAAGGTTTTTATTCTTTTTTTAAGCCACGCTTGAGACAACACATGCAGGTTTTCCCGGGAAATTCTTTAGGCACTTCGACGAGTATTATTATCTTCCTTATAAAAAATGTCATCTTAACTTTTCTGTTTGCGTCTCATGTACTTTTCATTCTGCTAGTTGGCTTTCAAGTAGTTTTAAAGACAATGATAGTCCGAAATTCGTATTGTAATTAAATGACTTTCCTTTATTTTAATCCTATTTTACTTTCGTCACAAAACAAAATTATGAGAAACAAATAGTTGTAGAGGATAATATTTCCCTGAAGTAGTGAGTGACTGACCTGGAATTCAAGTAAGTTGAGCAAATGACAAGGAAGAGTCAGTTGTACTTAGGGATGGCAACGGGTTGGGTATGGGTCGGGTCTGGCAAGACCCATACCCATACCCGCATCCGCACCCTTGAACCCATACCCGACCCATATCCGCATGGGTATGAAATTGTTAGACCCATACCCATACCCGATGGGTATGGGTTGGGTCCGGGTCTACCCACGGGTCTAGTATTTTAGCTAGCCTGTAGTGTTCTCCACTTCTCATGTTTACTAGTGTAGTGTCATATGTTTCATACATCAACTAAAATACAAGGGCCAATTTCAATTGACATTCTGGTAAAATCTTCCGACTTGGGGCATGAAATCAATGCCACTTTTATTTTCATTTTCAATACTCCCTCACTGACTTACATAATAATAGTTTTCCACAAATATTTTGCGGGTCTACGGGTTGGGTATGGGTCTCACAACTAAGACCCAAACCCAAACCCGATTTATTTTTATGAAACCCATACCCGACCCATACCCAACGGGTCTGAAAAATTAAGACCCAAACCCGACCCATAAGGGTCCGACCCGACGGATTTGGGTCGGGTCTTGGACCCACTGCCATCCCTAGTTGTACTCACTCAAAATTGTCTGATAATATCTACTTTCATTTGTGTTAATTTCTACTGGTAGGAAGTAAAGTCAGTTATTAGTCACTAAAAGTTGTGGTCTGTCTAATAACATCGACTTTATTTGTGTTCATTTCTACGACTTGCAAGTAGCAATAACAAGTGGATCCGAATATCGGATCTTATTATTATTATTATTCCATTTTACTCGTATTATCCACGTATAAATCACACCATTGTTGCACTATAAATACATCCTCCTATCCTTCTCCAAAATCACAACTCAAATCACATACACAAAAAAACAACACAAACTAACTCAAACCTAAAATGTCTACAGACAGAGGCCTCTTCCACCACCGCAAGAACGACGACGATGACATCCCATCATCTGGTTACGGTGGTGCCAACACCGAGGGAAACCAATACGGTTCCGACGACACTGGATACGGTGGCAACACTGGTGGAAACCGTTATGGTTCTAGTGACACTGGCTATGGTGGTGGAAACACAGAGGAAAAGAGGTACGGTTCTAGTGATACTGGCTATGGTGGTGGAAACACAGAGGAAAAGAGGTACGGTTCTAGTGACACGGGCTATGGTGGTGGGAACACAGAGGAAAAGAGGTACGGTTCTAGTGACACTGGCTATGGTGGTGGAAACACAGAGGAAAAGAGGTACGGTTCTAGTGACACTGGCTATGGTGGTGGAAACACAGAGGAAAAGAGGTACGGTTCTAGTGACACGGGCTATGGTGGTGGGAACACAGAGGAAAAGAGGTATGGCTCTGATGACACTACTGGCTATGGTGGCGGTGTGACAGAAGGAGACCGTTATGGGAAGAAGGAAAGTGATAGCCGCTATGAGAGTGGTGAAGGTGGATATAATAAGAACACTACTTATGGAGAGAGTAACGAAGATTATGAGAAAGAAGAGAAACATCACAAGCATCTTGAAGAGCTTGGTGCTGCTGGTGCTGCTGCTTCTGGTGCTTATGCTCTGGTAACTGCTTCTCCATTTGAATTTTCCTTTCTTAACTACCATTTCAATCATTCTTACATAAAACCCTTTTCAGATCAACTTATATTTTACCTAAATAATTTCCACCAAATACACTTTTTCATTTTATGGGGCATCAAGTAAGGTATTTGGTGTTTAATTTCACATTTTTTTTATTTTTTTGTAACAGTTTATAAGAAACTTACTTTTTAAATTTTGTTTTCGCTACTGCTTTTAGATATGATACTCGTAACTCTAGAATACTTAATGGTTGAAATCTAGTTACCCTTGTTATATTAATAGTTTAGCCATTATGATTTTGGTTACTTAACAACTCCGTACAATTTTTGATTTCGCCACTGCTTCGTATATGATACTAGTAAGTCTTATATACTCTATGGTTGTGACTTATTTATGGCAGTATGAGAAGCACGAAGCAAAAAAGGACCCAGAGAACGCCCACAGGCACAAGATAGAGGAAGAGCTGGCGGCAGTGGGAGCGGTGGCGTCCGGTGGGTTTGCATTCCATGAGAAGCATGATAAGAAGGAAAGCAAGGAAGAGCGAGAGGAGTACGAGGAGGAGTCCGAGGGCAAGGAAAAGAAGAAGCATCATTTCTTCTAATTAAGCTTCTATAGCTTATTATCTTCATTATTATCCACCTACTTAAGTTAATTAAACCACTTTTATCTATGTGTTTTTAAATTAATATGCTTTCCTAATTTTCTGTCTATTTCGGGTTTCTTTTTCGTTACTTATCTCATCTTATGTACGTGTATGTGTGAGATTTCATTTTCTTGCTTTTAGTTATTGGAAAGTGAAAGATGGTGCATGTATGGGTGTATCCTTTTATTTGTGTGAATAATACAAGTAAAATTATCATATCTATGATCCATGTTGACGTTTTTTCATGTATGGTGTATAAGGGTATGTCTTCATATAGGTAGAAATATTATGGTAATAATTTGTAAGTTAATTGTGATTACTTTTAGTCATCTGTTTCGGTCAATTGTTGTCCTTTTATTTTGACACAAAAACTAAAAAAATAGTAGGAGACCATTTGTGATTCCACTTAGTGGATGACAAGTGGACAATAGTTACATTGGGTGATCAAATTACTAATAGAAAACCTTGTTGATATAGAAAGGACAACAATTCACTGAGACACCACAATTCACCGGAACGAACGATGTAATTTTAAGACGAAAATTTGCTTGGTGGGTGAGGTGTGATTGTGTGAACTTGTGACTAGTTTTTACTCTTGGTACTATGAGCCAATTATACCGATTTTTTTTCAAAGTAGGGTTATTGACATAACTATTTCTCGCTTTAAGGTTGTTTTGAAACTATTTCTCGCCAATGGGTCCAAGTCATCACTTTTTATTTTTTTGGGGCATAGCGATTTACCCCTTTATTTCGTTCATAGAAATGGCAGAACCTTCTGCTCTTTGGGAGTCGGAGATAATTAGCAAAATCGCTATGGGGCATAGCGATTTACCCTTTTTTTCGTTCCAAAACTGGCAGAAGGTCTGGTTTCGTAGAAATAGGGAAAAATAGGTAAATCGCTTTCCCAGTTAGCGATTTACCTAAATTCGGGTAAAAAAAACTAAAAAGTGATGACGTGGACCCATTGGCGAGAAATAGTTTCAAAACAACCCTAAAGCGAGAAATAGTTATGTCAATAACCCTACTTTGAAAAAAATTCAATTATACCACTGCATATTAAAAGTCATCATAGTTTATTGTAGTTAAATTAGTTCAATGTAAATTAAAGAAGACTTTTTCTAAATAATGTGTTCTTTTAAATAATAAGATTGAGAGCGGAATTTTGAGAGTGAAATATGTGTTTTCTCATTTATAAGGCTTCATATTTATACAATATATACATTGTGTATAAATTTAATGTACTGAAAACATTTGTCATATTTACTATTGTCAATATGGACTTTGGGGAGGACAGTGAAGTGAATCTCAAAGGCGAGATTTTCACCTTGAGTTAGTGTTGTTGCATATGCGGCCACGACATCCATCAGGCGCATATGTAACAATTTTGATACTGCAAGACGACCAATTAGAAATCTTAGTGTTGTTGCATCAACTACAAGGTAATATGTCTCATCATAATCGACTTCTGGCATTTGCGAGAAACCTTGTGCAACAAGGCTTGCCTTATATATATCTTTTTTCGATGGGCTTCAATTTCGCTTTCATTGTTTCCTCCCATTTTGACAAGTCGTGTCATTGACGACACTCGTTAACATATTTTCCCTGGTGCTATTGTGTACACAATATTTCGTTGATATTGGCTTCTACTTGGATATATTCGATTCATGTATAAAAATAATTCATTAAGATCTCGAACTAACATTATTTCCATTGTCTAGAGTTTGTTCTCTTGGTAACTCTATTAATGTTTCTTCTTCTCCATAACCTCGCTCTATCACATGATATTTTTTTCGACTTCTTTGATTTTCTAGGTTTCAGATTCTTTGAGCCAGGTGGTCTTCCACGCTTCCTACGTGTCATAGATTGTTCTTCTATTGACTTGTGAGAGTTCTCTTCAGGGATGTCGATTATGGCAGGCACATTTCCTACAACAATATGAGACTTTGTGACCCCTTTGAGTTTGTGAATGGATCCACTAATTGATTAAATAACAACTCTTTGAAAATGAATTATCTTTTGCACTTCTTGATTACAAGAACCATAATTTCTTGGATCTGGACATAATAATAAATCTCAATTCCATATAATTTCTTTTGGTCGTTAGTCCGATTTTATTTCTTCCCTTAAGACTCGTGCTTATAACATGTTAAAGATTAAGATAGCAAGCCAAAGTTTGAGAATGAAAGATATGTTTTCTCATTCATCATGTATCGTATTTATATATACAATATAATACACTATGTCTACTTTTAATGTCCTAAACACATTTGCCATACAACTATTGTAAATATGGACTTTGAGAAGGACAATGGAGTGAATCACGAATGTGAGATTTGCACCTCGACTTTGTGTTTAGCACAACTTTAAAAAGATTTATCATTATTTCTGATCGAATGTAAAGAAACTTATATATCAATTATGGTGTCCATGTAAAATCGATAAATCATAACCAAAGGCCACCTATCATCAATCACCTTTTTTTTTCCGGGAAGAGAATAAATTAGAATAAGAGAGAAAAGAGTTCAAGTTCATTATAAGCAAGGGTTCGAGGGGAATTGTGTGTTAGCCAAAACAAAATCAATCACACAACAAGCTTCAATCAAAAGAGGGGGCATAATCCCAATAAAATTCTCTACGGGAACTAATATTATTGAAGGAAAAGCTAGCATTTGTACCCGTAATTCTATTTGCCAATCTCTTCTAAAATTTTTTTTAAATGAGGTGAGTCCTTTAATTGTTCTCTACGGTCAAGAAGGATGCTAGCATAAGGACGACAAGGGAGATCCCTCCACAAAAGAGCATTAACAAAATTAATACAATTTGAAGCAATATAATTAAAACATTATCCGTGAACTGGTTAGCAAGACGCAACCTGACCTTTCTCTAATGGTGATGTAGAGAAAACAACAACAAAGACACCTCTTGCCACCTTAAAAGAAACAAAAAGGAACCTACATAGTTTGAGTAGACTTGACTTAACATTGAGTAGAGTCAGCTAGTCTTAGGGTACCATGTATTGCACGACTAAGGCTTTTGTCCAGTGTGTTTTAGCTTATGAATTGTAGCTGTGTATATACACACTCACCATCATCATTCAATGTAATCTTTTCATTAGAATAACAAAAACTATCAATGAAACACAACAATGCATTCAATGTCTTCTACTTCCTGTACTTCACTTAAACTCATCATGGTATCAGAGCACTCAGGAATGAGGAGACTGATAACCACCTATGAAAAACATTTATTGATTCTCAACAACTAAAGTACGAAGCATTTGCTTATTTAAGAAGCGCAACTTCAGCTTCTTCAAAACATCTTCACTACAACATACAAACAAATATATCTCTAAAAATGGCACCCCCAACTTCCACTGCATCAACTGACACCACTGCAACAAATTCAACAACATTGTCTACAACACCATTCTCCATGGATCCCTCAGATCCACTCTATCTGCATCAAGCAGAGAGTACCCATCCTGTCATGGTGGATACCAAACTGTCAGGTATTGAGAATTATCTGGAATGGAAAAGGCAGATGGAGATTGCTATTTGCTCCAAGAGAAAAGTAGGATTCCTGACTGGTGTTGTAAAAAGGCCAAGCAACGACCCCATCAAGGAATCTGCCTAGGACACTTGCAACTGTCTGCTCATCTCTTGGATCCTGCACAATGTGGAGCTACCCATCAAGAGGTCTGTCATGTACACTAAGACAGCAAAGGAAATATGGGACTACCTCCAGGCCCAATTCTCTGTGAGCAATGGAGCAAGGAAGTTCAGACTCAACAAAGAACTTGATGAACTAACCCAAGGTGATAAGTCTATCAGTGAGTACTTCACTGAACTCAGGATTCTGTGGCAGAATCTTGAGATCATGAGTGACTGGCCCCCAATTACACAGGTCACTACTGAAGTTAATACCTGGCTGAATGCTCACCTCAAGGAACAAGAAGAAAGAAAACTATTTCAGTTCCTGAATGGGCTGAACTCATCAGACTCAACCATAAGAAGCAATGTCCTCATGAGGTCCCCACTTCCCTCTCTGGAAGAAGCAGCAACACTCTTCCATCAAGAAGAGGCTCAGAGGAAAAACTACAAGAGCTGTGTGAAGATTGAAGCTGATAACTCAGCCTTTTATGCTGGACAGAGGAAATCAGAAGTTTTTCAGGATCAACAGGGGCCAGAAGCAGCCCCATACTATCATGTCTGCACCAAGAAAGGTCACACCAAGGAAAAGTGTTGGACAGTTGTAGGGTACCCCTCTGATCACCCTGTGTCCAAAAGATTCCCAGAAAAATCCCAGGATAACAAACTCAAGGGAGGATATCAAGGATCAGGATCAAAGGGCTTCAAATATGGCATGAACAAACCCAAATACAATTCAAGTGCCAGGCATGGGAAGAGAGCTGCACATGTCACCATGGGAGATGAACAAGGGGACATGAGTATGAGTGGGGCTATCACTCTGACAACACATCAGTTTGAGCAACTAATGAACAAGGGAAAGGGAACCAACTACCCTGACACAGATGATGAAATGGAGGTTAACTTTGCAGGTATGACTTACTTAAACAACAATTATGCTATCCATAACTCACATAAGTGGATTGTTGACTCTGGAGCATCTGACCACATGGTATCTGATCTTAACATATTGGACAATGTAGTTGAACTGAAACATAAACTAAAAATAAACCTACCAAATGGATAAAAAGTTGTTGTTTCTCACACAGGAACATACAAATTTGCCAATGGTATCACACTGCAGAATGTCCTTTTTGTCCCTGCATTCAAACATAACCTTCTTTCTGTTCAGAAACTAACAAGGGATGAACATTGCATTGTGAGCTTTTATGAAAATTGGTGCTTGATACAGGACTCTCACACCAGGAGGATTAAGGGGCTTGGAAGAGAAAGCAAGGGAGTTTACTACTTATTAAATAAAGATAAACTATCACTACCTAAATTAGCTAATGTGTCTATCAGGATGGATAATCCTGATATATGTAATGATAGTTTAGATGTCAATCCTAAAAGTCAAGGGAAATGTAATGCACTTGATGAATCCTGTATCAAATTACCTAGCAGTAATGATAATGATGTTTGGCACTTGAGACTTGGTCATGCTCCTGATAGCAAACTGAAATACATATCTACAATTAATCAATCCTTCTTGAATAACCAAAGGATCTGCATTACCTGCTCAATGGCAAAACAAACCAAACTTCCTTTCCCTACAAGGACTGAAACAACTGCTGGACCATTTGATTTGGTACATATAGATGTATGGGGACCATATAGGAAAGAAACAAGAAATAGGCACAAGTATTTCTTGACTATTGTAGATGATCACTCTAGAGCCACTTGGGTATATCTCATGAAACATAAATCTGAAGTAGCTCAATTACTCATTCATTTCTACAAATTCATCAAGAGGCAATTTGGCAAAACCATCAAGACTCTAAGATCTGAAAATGCCATGGAACTCACATAAGGGGAAAGCAAGAAATTCCTCCTAACCAAGGGAATTTGGCAACAGACCAGTTGCATTGACAGGCCTCAACAGAATGGAGTGGTTGAAAGGAAGCATAGACATCTTCTTGAAGTGAGCAAAGCAATCAGATTTAGCTCAGGCCTCCCCCTTACTTTCTGGGGAGATTGCGTGCTCACTGCTGCCTTCATTATCAACAGACTCCCCACCCCCTTATTACAGAACAAATCTCCCTATGAAGTGCTGTTCAACAAAGCACCAAAATATGACATGATGAGAGTCTTTGGCTGCCTCACCATGGTGTATAATCCTAGCAGAGACAAAGACAAGTTTCAACCAAGGGGAATTCTCTGCATTTTCATTGGCTACCCTCTGTCTCAAAAGGGCTTCAGGGTTTATGATATAACTAACAAAACTGTTTTTGTGTCCAGAGATGTGAAATTCCATGAAACCATCTTTCCTTACAAAATCCAAAATTTCAGTCAATTCCTTCCATCTTTTCAATTAGACCAATCACATTCTCAGTCACCTCCAGGTATGTCAGGTGTACCACAAGTGTTTGATGTAGCTTCACCCATTGCATCACCCCCAGATGTTTCAGTCTTGGAAAGTACACAACCACAAGAACCTGATTCTCCTGCCACCAGACCCAGGAGAGAAAGAAGGGCCCCAAAATGGACTAAAGATTTCATTGTGGATAATCCTGTCATGGCACCTACCTCTATTGCCAATGTGGCTCAACTCCACCTGTACAAATCATCTGCTGGTCAAGTTAACTCAGCCAACACCAGTCCAGCTGCTGATCCCCTCACATTTCAAGAAGCAATTCAGGAACCTCAATGGATTCAAGCCATGAATCTGGAACTTCAAGCCCTTCATGATAATAATACTTGGATAATCACTGACTTGCCTAAAGGTCGCAAAGCTATTGGCTGCAAGTGGATATATAAAACTAAGTACAATCCCAATGGCTCCATTGAAAGACACAAGGCCAGATTGGTTGTTCAGGGTTTTAGACAAATGTATGGCATTGACTATGAAGAGACCTTTGCCCCAGTAGCCAAGATGTCCACTGTACGTGCCCTTCTTGCTGTCATCTCCATCAACAACTGGGAAACATGTCAAATGGACGTGTCTAATGCTTTCCTTCATGGGGATTTAATCGAAGATGTTTACATGAAACTGCCACAAGGATATTGTGATGGAGTCCTACAAACTACTGGTCAGGGGGAGTGTAGGACACTAACTGAAGGGAAAGTGTGCAAATTACTGAAGTCCCTCTATGGCCTAAAACAGGCTCCCAGGCAATGGTTTTCCAAACTCTCCACTGCTCTCCTCAGCTGTGGCTTCAGGCAATCTCATGCTGATCACTCACTCTTCATCAAGCAACAATATGGCCACACCACAGTTGTCCTCATTTATGTAGATGATATGGTGATTGCAGGTGACTCCCATGAGGACATCCAAGACCTGAAATCACACCTCAACTCTTCCTTTCACATGAAAGATCTTGGGGAATTATCCTAGTTCCTAGGTTTGGAAGTAGAGAGAAGCAATGCTGGTATATTCATCTCTGAAAAGAAATACACCTTGGATCTCTTGAAAACCTTTGGAGTACATCAATCTAGGGCCATCCAACTACCTGTGAATCCTGTCCTTAAGTTGGAACCAGGCAAGGGCACTCCTCTTCCCCATCCTGATACTTACAGAAAACTGGTTGGCAAACTCATTTATCTCACTATCTCCAGACCTGACATTGCCTTTTCAGTCCAATTACTCAGTCAATTCCTTCAAAGCCCTACTTCTGACCATATGCAAGCAGCAAGACGAGTTCTAAGGTACCTTAAATCAGCCCCACATCAAGGCATTCTGTTTGCCAGCAACTCAGCAGCAAAACTCACTGCCTATTGTGACTCTGATTGGGCCTCCTGTGCCTACAGTCGAAAGTCCACCACTGGCTACTGCATACTCCTTGGCAACTCCCCCATTTCATGGAAATCAAAGAAACAAACAGTAGTGTCCAGATCATCAGCTGAGGCTGAATATAGAGCCATGGCTATGACCACCTGTGAGGTCACATGGCTCTTTCAACTTCTTCAGGATTTGGGACTTAAACATCTAGGACCTGCTCACCTGAAATGTGATAATCAAGCAGCACTGGTCATTGCAGCCAACCCAGTCTATCATGAACGCACAAAACACATTGAAGTAGACTGCCACTTCATTAGAGAAAAGATTCAGAATGGTCTCATGACTACCTCCTATGTCAACACCAAGGATCAAGTTTCAGATATCTTCACTAAATCCTGTCCCATATCTCAGCATCATCGTCTCTTGTCCAAGATGGGAGTTTCATCTGGATTACACTCTCATCTTGAGGGGGAGTGTAGAGAAAACAACAACAAAGACACCTCTTGCCACCTTAAAAGAAACAAAAAGGAACCTACATAGTTTGAGTAGACTTGACTTAACATTGAGTAGAGTCAGCTAGTCTTAGGGTACCATGTATTGCACGACTAAGGCTTTTGTCCAGTGTGTTTTAGCTTATGAATTGTAGCTGTGTATATACACACTCACCATCATCATTCAATGTAATCTTTTCATTAGAATAACAAAAACTATCAATGAAACACAACAATGCATTCAATGTCTTCTACTTCCTGTACTTCACTTAAACTCATCGGTGAGCACCTAAGATCACAAATGAACAGGTTATGGGAAATAAAACGGTCAAAGCACCCCGAAAAACAAGAGCCAACACTATTTTTAACAACAAGCCAAATACCAGCAAAGGAAGAGGGGAGGAAGAGGAGAAACAATAGGGGGAGGAGAAGGAGGAGAATGGCGCATCAACATTGAATTTGAGCCACTCATGCGGGGGAGGGGTCTAGCTATACGGGTAGCATAAGGTAGAAAGACGAGTACCATGGTCCATGGGGTGGGGGTGGGGTGGGGGGGCACGATTATTGGCACACACCCAAGAAGAAGCTTGGGAGGAAATGAGACTTTATCTTTGGAGTTTCGTTTGTGTGAATTCTTGTTTGTCGCAATTCAATAAAAGTAAAATTCTTCCTATTCTTATCCTTCCTCCCTTCTTTTAGGCTACCATCCATGACGTTTGTTGATAAAAACATGTAACTCGGGCTGAATCGAACACTAAAACTAGTTTATACCAAAAACAAGAGTAATAATAGGTATGTGTACTCGAAACAAGAGTCATTATAGAAAATTATGTAACGTTTTATATTATCTGGTTATGAGACATTACAAGATAAGAATAAAAATAAGAAAGTAATAATGAAGATATTAAAACCATTTACATACAAACAAATGATCCAAACTCAAAAGAGAATAATTAAATATAGGCAACCAAGGCAAGTATGTCCATTATAATTAGTTGTGATATCAATGGTGGTGATGGTGATGATGTTTGTGGTGCTTGAGTTCATGTTTGGCTTCCTTCTTCTTGTGATGCTCATGAATAGCAAAACCGGCAGCTCCAACTGCAATTGTTGCCGCAATTTCTTCTTTCACCTTATGCTTGTGGGAATGCTCCTTGTCTTTCTTTGCTTCATGCTTCTCGTGCTGTTAAAGTTCCATTATGTTAACTTTATATCATTATTATGTTTTGTGACATACTATCTTAATATGATTTCTAATCAAAATGCCTACACCACTCCTTTTTCTAGTGCTACCAAATTACATAATTAAATAACCGGGAAAAATCCACTTCATGATTAAAGTCAAGGAAAATTATCTTAAATGATTAGGATATACGAGTCGAGACAACAAAAGAATAAGAAAATGAGATAGCGTCACCCGGCAACAAAACGTAATAATATTTAACAGAAAATAAATTTGACTTGTGATAGGATTAAAACTTAAAAATATGTTTATCAATGAAAATATGCAAAAGTTTATAGAACCTTTAACTTAGTTACCATATGAGTAATATTTATTTCAATAAATATAATTTTCTAGTAACTTTATTTATAACACTACTTAATGTATTTTTTGGAGTTTTACCTTGGTAATTTGAATATATTAGATTAGTTCCAGCGCGGCCTGACCGACCATCAGATCAACATTGACCCTACCCGACCCAACCAGGCTCGACTTGCCCAAAACCCGGGCCGGTTCCGGGTCTCTTCCCCCGAGCCCGACTCTCCCCTATCCCGGACCCACCCCCAGCCCGCCTGTTACGCCTACTTTCTCCCGACCAACCGTAGTTTCATTAATATAAATGTAGTGGTTCTTTTAAACTTTTGGAGGGTCTCTTATTAGGTTATTGAGAGATGATTTTGTCCTACCCCTTTATGTAGTTTTCGTACCCTTATTTATTGATTGTGACTCCAAATGTTTCTTTTATGTGGGTCATGTTTTCATAAAATTTGTACCCATTTTATCATATATATACCATAACCATTACATTGGCACCCCATTTTATAGTATACCTACCCCTTTCATTACTTTTTGTACCGATTTTCCATCAGTTTATAATTGATCTCCCAATAAAAATACGTTTATTTAAATACCGTCTTTCAGGAGGCTTACTCTGCAATCTAGATTGATTTATCATCAGTTTTTTCACTCAAAAAGTGAAATATTGTGTGGCTATTGAATTGCCGATTAGTCTTTGCTAGCATAAATAGCATTCAATTTCCATATCTACTTGATTTGATATATGACACTCCAACCATTTCTCAGTTATGAAGAAAACACAATGATATAAGGTACGAGACATGAGCATAATTCAAATTATTTATAATGGAATAATGGATCAGAGCCTTTAAAAAAAGGAAAGGAAATCTTTTTTGTAGATGCTAGATGAGGCGCAAGGTCAATACAACATATGGGGCGAGGGAAACTCAGGGGATTCGAACCCATAACAAATTGTCACGATATCTAATATCTTAACTAGTAGACTAAGACCTCATAAGTAGAAAATAAGATAGTTAGGATAACAATCATGCATGCTCATATGTCTAGACGTTAAAGTAGTCTCTCTAAAAACGATAACTATGTAGACGTTACCATGGCATAAGCGGTTGCAGCAACCGCAACTGTTTGACCGAGACGCTCAAGGTGCTGGTGGTGCTTCATTTCTTTGTTATAGTCTTTGGGTGCTTCTTCCTTGTGGTGGTGAGAGTGGTGTTTATGATGCCCCGTCATTCTAATTCGTACAATTACTTAAAAATATATTTTAGCTTTGTATACTAAAATTAAATCAAGTGAATTTTTATTACAAATTACAATAAACAAGATCAATAAGATAATTTTAATTAAAGGATAGTCAAATTTAAGTTTAAACTAAATGGTTAACGAGGAAAGTATATATAGGCACGTCTTGTAATTTTCTTCTTTGTTAAGAAATGGTGTTTTCCTAACATTTTCCCAAGTTGAATTATTGAAACAGTTTACAAATTAGAGAGCTTAGCTTAAGCCTTAACATGTTGAAGTATGATGTATAATTTCATTAGGAATAAATGACAAATTTGAAAGAGAGCTACCACGCCGGTTTGGACCGATTCTGAAATTGTTAAGGGATATCTCTATGGCTTTCCTTTTCCGCGTCGATTTCTGAAATTAGTTAGTGTCTTGTGGAAGTATCTTCACTGTTTGATTTCTTCTCCTTTAAATAAAGTATTTTAATAATTAAAATAAAGTGACAAGTAAGAGCTCCTAATTGAAAAAAAAAAGCATGGATTTATAACTGATTCTTTGTCTGTTTCCGGTTATTTGTTTATTTTGCTTTTGACACAAAGATTAAGAAAAGGGTAAGAAACCATTTGAGATTCTAATTGTTTTTTATTGGGTGCTGATTTTCACTGTACAAATATTACTTATTATAGTACGTAGTTTCCCATATTACCCCTCACATTTTCTCCCACATTTTCTCTTTCACACCCTTCATGGTGAGTATGTACTACACAGTAAAAGAAAACAAAAACCCAACCATCCACCACCAACCTCCACTACTACCACGACCCTTATCACCACCACCGTCCCTCCCCTTTCGCCACCCAATCGCCCGCCGCTGGCAGCCCAGTACCGACGAACTTCCCTCATCAGAAGCCATCAAAAGCTCCTTTGACCTTTCTTCTCCCACACCCTAACCGGACCCTCCTCTCCCCCTACAATCGCCGACGACACTCGTCGTCTCGTAGGTTACATCACTCCTCCGCCAACCACCATCCTTTCACCATACCACCATCCCTAATAAGTAAAATCCCTAAATTAATTTCAACCTAAACCTAAATTGATTGTAAAAGATGCATAAAAATTGTAGAAAAACATTCATTTGATTAATAATAATGTAACTACTGAATTAAATACCTATTTTAAACACAAATTATAATCTATAATTGAAGAAATTTTTGTATTTTAATTGAGGGTTTGTCTTAATAAGAGAGAGAATTAAGTTGATGCTTTTTTAGCCAGGGGTAAGTAAATGGAAAATATGATACAAAAAGTACTAAGATAAGTAAAAAATGTACTGCTAAAATAAACTCCGTATTTATTTCGTGTAGACCATTCGGTTTAATCCCAATTCGAGATTCTAATTGTTTGCAGTAGTGGAGATATGATTTGAACTTGGGGGGCGAAAATTTTAATTGGGGGCGAATGACATATTACATAAGGCATACTCGGAAAAATTTAACTCAAAACTTCTATAATAACTTAATAATAGATATTAATTGGAAACACGGCGAGTCTAACTCAAGACTTTTATTTAACCCGAAAACGAGGCATATACATTGTATCCTTTTAGTATGGTATAGATATACGATAACACATCGCTCGGATCTATAACCAACATCTTGAGCTCTAGATACATCCAAAATAAAAATAGTAAGTTAATTACTCCCTTCATTTTTGTGTATACGTCCCCTATTTCGTTTAAGTCAATTTCATTCTTTTCTTCCCATTTGATAACTTTTTATATTTATAATATTTTATCAACTCGCCCATACTTTACAACTTTAGTTACATAATTTATCACTATTTATATTGTATTATATTGACATTATACTTTATCTACCACTCACTTTAATCCAAGCTCCCATTTACATTGTACTATACTCCCTCCATTCAACTCCACACTACACTTATCTTTTTTTCACGTTTGCCAACGCGCGTTTTGTATTGTAAATATAGTTCGCTACGTATTTGCAAAAATTATACAAGTTAGATATTTTTAATATACTCTTAAAGACGAATCAAACAAGATCCCACATGAATATATTTTCTCTTATGCATTAGCCGGAAATTGAAAGATTCTTCCGACTTGTGAATAGTGTCAAAAATAGAAACCTACCATGTGGAGTTGAATGGAGGTAGTATTAATTTATTAACATTTTCACTTGCACTGTCTCTATTAATTTTAAAGGTCATCTCTTAACAATTATGCCTAACCCAGTACAAAGCAATGGAGAGTATTAAATACTTCAGTTATATATCTAAGCTGTATAACCCCCAATTACGGAGATTATCTTCATATCTTATATATACGTAGGATTACAATATTGGTTAATTAGCTAAACACAAGGTAACAATATTAACAATATATATGCTAAACGATATCCTACTACTAATAAGAAGATACAATCAATTAAAGATATATATTAATAAAAGATAGACTACTCACTCTTGATAGAATGCTGAGAATGGGTTACACAAGTAGAGATTATTGTTACTTATGTGAGAATAATATTGAAGATCATAAACATCTTTTTCAGGAATGTTGTTTTGCAAGGAAATGCTACGAGTGTCTGACTGAATGGACTCAGATTAATCCCAGAGGAGATCACTTACCTGCTGTACTGATCAGAATGAGGCAGCCCTCAGGTTTTATCAGGAAGATATATTGGTCATTGGTGGTAGCTGTCTATTATGGTATATGGATGTGTAGGAACAAATGCAGACTGGGCTCTTATGTTATCAGGCCTGAGAGACTACTGCAGGAGATCAGATGCCAGACAAGAACTCGATTGATGCAGCTAGACCTAGGAAAGCTGAAACATGAGGAGTATAATTGGTGTAGGGATAAGGAACTAATGTAAATTTAGATGGGGAGACAATTTATGTGACACCCTCAAATTTGCGGAAAGAAAAAAAATAATTTAAATACATAATGAAGGTGTCTGAAATAAAAAGGTTCATTACGAAAGGAAAATAATATTATACATAAGAATTATACAAGACGGGAGACATATCTCCCGTATAAATACGGAAATAAACTAGTGTATAATAATATACAAACTATGAACCGAATATAGGTCCAAGGGTAAATACTTCGCTCGCTAGCTCGTCAATGTACC
>JAIUZE010003138.1:0-19807 GCA_022085475.1 Heliosperma pusillum | reverse complement strand
AAAAAGAATCATCTAATCTACTTGCACTCAAAAATAAATTACATCTGAAATATTTGTTTGTTCGTGAAGGTTATATATATAGTAATTTTTACACAAAGTTATTTCAAAATTAGGTGAACTCTATCCTTATCTTATTTTTATTATATTAATTTTATTCTTCGTGAAATACTATTGATGGATAATAACTCTTAATTAATTTTCTTAATATTAAGTGGTTTATAAAATTTAAGACTCTCGAAAGTCATTCGCAAAAGTTGGAGACTCTGTAATCGCTCGAAAAAAGCTTCCTTTAATAATATAGATAGATATATATTGATTTAGATAAAATTTTACCTTGTGATTGTGACAAGCTTGTGACCTCTCAAAACTCATCTCCCACTTACTTGCTCACTTGCTCTTTCACTTACAACATGCATGTTAAAAGTCACAAGCTTATGACGAAAATTATTCCGTTACAAATGATAATCACCACAATAGGAACAAAGAAAAAATAAACTTACAAATGAGAAAAGTTTTACCTCTGAACCTTATACTCGGTGATTACACCAATATTCACATGACCCGTAGATATTTTATTCCACTTATTGAGATGAGAAACTCATCTTGAGTTGTGACAAACAAAATTTCAACCAAGAATGGATGCTCATGGGCAATACCTTAGTCACAATTTGAAAATTGGAATGAAACCCATCCACGGCAAAAAAACAAAGTTGCATCGGATTTGAACCTATAACCTTTATGTGATAATCTGAAACACGTGATATAACTAACTCAACTAAAGTTTTGGTCAGTACTTTAAATTTAATACACATGAATAATATTACATCTATATATAATAATAAAAAGACAAACTGACCACCTATTTAAATGTCACATCAACATTTTCACCTATTTGCACAACCCAACTCCACATCACCACGTCATTTATTAATAAAAAACAAAAAAAAAAAAAAGGAAAAAAAAATCATCACACTACACATTTACACAACCCCCTCTTTACAAGATTTTTATCATGTCACATGATTATTTGTTATCATTATATATATAAAAGAATCTTGTAAATCAGCCTATGTGGCACAATGTGGAAATAGAATGAGGGCATTCCTACTCTCTCATTCAATCTTAGGATTTCAATTTTCATTTAGCCAATAAGCTCTGCCCATTAATTCTCATTGTTTTGGGCAAAATTGTCCATCTTCTTTATATAAAAGAAGATTGTTATTGGTTCCTGGCTATAAGGAATTAGAAAAGCAAACTCTACTTTTCCTCATGTAGGGACCTCCACGTACATCACAAAATTTAATTAATACTCTTTCCTCATCTCACTTTTACTGCTATTTCCACAAAATCATATAAACAAACCATACATTATATATTTGTGGTTGAATAAATATTACAGTCATAATATAAGAAAAAATTCAAAATCGAAAAAAAAATATAGACGAAAAATGCTTATAGAACTGAAATTAATTTAAAATGAGAATATTTGTTGGGAAAAAAAATATGAAAGCATTAGTCATAGATCTCTAAAATTTAAAAGAGTATAATTTTAAACGAGTAAAAATATACTCAATAACGAAAACTTCAATTTTTTTAAAATAAAAAATTACTTTTGATATAATCTGGTAGACTTAATACAATTAGTCAGCAAATCTACAAATTTTGAATCAAAACAACAAAAATACATAGAGTATTGAGACGGATTGCATTAGAGTCAAGTCGTATGGAGTGAAACGGGGAAAGAGGTGAAATTTGATGGGGTGATCAGAGCCTTTAGAGAAAGACTATGGAGTCGGGGTTGTGAATTAGAAGGGATGAAACTGAGCTTAACTACTTAAGGCTATTGAAGGTAGACGACAAATTTGTACGGAGTATATGATAATATGAGTGAAATTGTGTATTAGGGTGAGTTGAAAGAGGCCAGAATGATGAACACGGATGACAGGCCGTTTAGGCAAGTGTATATGCAAGTTGGATTCTATCATTTGGGTTATTATTTTAGTTGGCCCGATTTTTTTAGTAAGGTATTGATTACCGAGTATATCCTTTAGGATATTACTGTATGCTTGGGACGAATTTTTTTGTTCATTTGAGATATTAAAATGCTAAAGATTATCGATAAATTATTATGACTGATCAACTAAATTGCCTTCTATCCATTAAATCAAGGGGCAAAGTCGGGTTTGAACTAAATTAAAAAGGTTTTTGGGATATTCTACATGGTACTCCTCAACTTTCTGACTTTCTACGTGGTACCCCTACACTTTTGGAAACATACATGGCACCCCTAAGTTTTTTAATTTCTATTAAGCGTAACCCCAATTATTTTTTCCGTCAGTTAGTATTTGTTTTAGACGTTAAGTGCTGTAGGACGCCTATACGTGGAGGATGATTGGCTGTGACTATGACTATTACTTGGCACTATAAAACCCTCACTCTCTTAGCTTGTTTAACACACTTTTCCTCTCATTCTACTCTTTCATATCCAGACCTTCATCTTTATTTTTCTCAGTTTCTTTTCTCATCTCCCTCTTCGCATGAACTACCTCTCATTCTACCCTATGTTTCTTGATAACTAAGTGTAACTATTGTCTTGATCTTCATCTATTTGGCGATTGAAGTATATATGATCATTTCTCCTCAATAATATCTCCATTAATACTTGTAAAATATTCATCTTCATCTTCACTAGAACATATACTCTTCCGATAACCACATAACAAAATGATTACAATCTAGGGATTCAGGGGTTGTTAACGAAATTTGATATCATAATTATAGCGTTCCAACCACATCGATTGAAACATTGATTCCTAAAATCAAGACCATCTATTGGTAATTTTTTCCAAGAAGATGAAGAATCAATAAGAGATAAATGAAGAAACAAAAAAAAATGAAACAATTATCACAGAAATTTAAGAAGATAGAAGGAAGTAGAAAGAAAAAAGATAGAAGATGATGAAATAAAGAAGACATTAAATAATGTTTATTGGGAGGGAAAATGGGGAAGAAAATGGCAGGAAACTCTAGCTTCTAACACAAAAGCCAGTCATCATCCACCTAGGCGTCCTACTCATCACTTAACGTCTAAAAATCATACTAATTGACGGAAAAAATAATTAGGGTTACGCTTAATGAAAATTAGAAAACTTAGGGGTATCATGTATGTTTCTAAAAGTGTAGGGGTACCACGTAGAAAGTCGAAAAGTTGAGGGGTACCATGTAGAATATCCCAAGGTTTTTTGGGTTTCGGGTCATTTACTTCGTGAGTCAAAAATTTACGTATCTTAGCACTTAGGAAACTGGGTGAGTTGGGAAAATTTACGGATATGGTCAACTTTTAGCCGATTAATTTGACTTCTATGAAATCTTTAGTTCCATTTTTTATGCTCATGAGTCATGACTTACAAGAACATAATTATCATAATCAAACGTTGAGTAATTTTCCATAATTTTGTCTCAAGTGTCACAATTTTTTTTTGCTAACTTTTAGAACTTTTGTAGACATTATTTTCATACTCTTAAACAAGAAATAGTAACAATAGTTACAAATATTAAGCCCTCAAAATACTTTTCTAATTTCAAAGGATTTAAGCCGATCCGTGCAATTTTTTTGCACGAGTATAACTGATTAATATTATATATAAACTAGAGTATATATGTAACTAAGTTTTTAGACTTTTAGCTAAATAATATTCTTTAGTTAATGTGTCTCATAATCAAGTAACAATAATACTCATATAATACAAGCATGTAATTTTGTTATATTTGGCTATTAATAACAATTAATTATATCGTCTAATATTCACTACACAACTTTATTAGATAATTTTTTTCTAAAATGATTATAAACAATCCCGTGAATTTTCACGGGTGTTACAGTAGTCTTTTTTTTTTTTTTTTTTTAAATAAAGGTTTAAGCATTTTGTAGCATTAAGCATTAAATTTTGTCTTTTTAACTTAAATAAATTAAACTACTTAAACAACAATTAAACATCAAAGTAAAAATAAATTAATTTTAGGATTTTATTACTAAAATAAATTATCTCGCAAAAATAAATCAATTACATCACTATAACTTTTACTCTGTTTATAAATGGTATCCTCTCTTACTAGCGTGGTACTGAATTGAAGGAGTCGCCACCAAACAGTTGTGGGTGTTTGTAAGCCGTTCAAATTAACTTTATTCATTCATCAAACAAAGCACAAACAAAATACTAATGATGCTAATTCGTACCCCTTTCACTCTATCTCTATAATAACTTTCGTGGCATAGGTTAAGGTCATCCCATTTCCATAGATTAAAGTATGAGTAAGGGTATTGTTGATAGTCGTGTTTGTACCTTCCGCAAGCCACCGAACGATAATCGAGAAACATGTATATTCTTTCGTTGCATTTTGATGATATTCCATAAGTCGGTTAAATGTTAAAATCGAAAAATAAAAAATCATCACCCGAGTTGTCATCTAAGTCCCGTGTCAGTTGTTTTGACAGTAATTAGATTAGAATCGATTTCGACACCGTGTCAACATTGAATTGTCTCTATTTTTAGGAACCATATCGTTTTGATTCAAAGCATTCTGGAAAAAATCAATTGACATTTTCATAGCATAAGTTCTAGTCAATATGTAATCTCTATCTTGAAAAATGAAACTCCATTTGTGTGATATCTCGAATTTTTTCACACAACGATATAAACAATAAATAAAGGTGAATTCATTAATTACAAACTCTCTTTTTGACAGAATGCTAAGGTAAACAAATTATTACTAAATAAATTACAAAGTTACAAGATTACAAAAGTATTTGTTTATAGAAACAATAAACGTCAAAAAAACATTCAATTAAAATTGGCTCGCCAGCTCGATCCTACACAAGCAATTACTAAATTACCCCATTACTAAACACAAAAATGAGTTTTAAACAATCAAACCCACTTTCACACGGTGAGTTTTATGTGGTTCATGCTCCTTTGGAATGGTTTCACACGTTCAAACCCACTTTTAGACGACGGGTTTGTCTTATTGCGTGACTTGTATAAGTTTCATCCTAAGGTGATTTTGAATGCAAATACTCATACAATAACACCAATACCAATATATATACAACTATAAAACGACATATAAATATAAATCACATGAATGAATTAATATTTAACAAACAAGGATCTAATATTAGTCAAGTTTACCTGAATTCGCTCCAACAACCAACAACTATGTTGGGCATCAATTCCTCAATTCAGCTGATAAGGTTAAAGTCGCGTCACCTTAATCAAAGTAATCCTAATTCACTACTAACTAATAGTCAGCGGTAAGTAAGATATCGAATCCACAGGGAGGCGGTAGTATTCTAATCTGTTAAACTAGGTTCGTCTCTATAGTAACAATTTCGGGGTTTTGATTTGTATTTCTAAACTAATAGAAAACAATAACAATAAAAAGGTTGAAAACAATAAGATTAAAAAGTCTAGGGTCTCAGGTTCACTAGGATTATTATTCAGGGGTAAGGGTATAATCAACTATCATGCAATAAAGTTATCTAAGGTCATAAGATCGGTCGATTCAATTATGCCCTTTAGATCTATAATTTAACATGCGATCGCTATCATTAAACGAGTTCTATTCAATTATCGTAGCCTATCTTAGTCTTAACCTGGTCGGTGTTAATCCTAATTCGCGAGACTAGTTAATTAATCCTGGCCAGTAATTAAACAACTAGAATTAAAACGATAATCAAACGATAACCATGCAATTGCATTTCAATTAATTAGTCTACCCCTTCTAATAATCCTAGATCCCTTTTCAACCCTAGATAAGAATTTAGCTACTCAAAACAATATTAATAACGACGATAATAAATAAAGTAAACATGATTAACAATAATAAAAGGATTGACAAAGAATAATTAAAGAACTAGAAAGAAACTAATTAAATAACAAAGGAAGATTAAAGAATACCGATTACAAGTTTGAACTAAAGACAATAGTCTTGATGAATGAATCCAGCCATAAAGTAAACAAAACTTGAGTTTCTAATATTAAAGCGTACCTAATTATGAAAGACGAGTTTTCCTTTTATAAAAAAATCTAATTAACTAGGTTAAAATAGTTTAGGAAAATCCAAAAGTTGTCAAAATATTGGGTTGCTCGATCGAGCAAGAGTGTATCTGCTCGATCGAGCATGACATCAGCGCGACTCGATCGAGCATCCTTCAAAATGGCCCGTTTCTTCGCTTTTCTTCATTTCTTCTCTATTGCTCTTGATTCCCATGCCTAACCTTCTACGATCTGGCTCCGCTATGCTCCATAACAACTCAAAAAGCTCCAAATGCATCCAATCTGCAATAAAACATAATGGAAGCGGCAGAATCGATATTCTAGCTAAAATAGCATAGAAACAAGCAAGGAAAGACGATAAATCGAGTCTAATGTATCTAAGGGAAGCATAAAATATGTGTATAAATAGTGATCATCAAACTCCCCCAAACCAATCCTTTGCTTGTCCCTAAGCAAAGCACTCAACTCTAAACAAAGACAAACATACAAATGGTGAATGAAAAACTCAAAGGTAATGTTAATGCACATACAAATCCCAAGCTATCCATATCTATAACAAAGTAATGACCAAATTGTACCAATAAAACAAATTTAAAGGCACGGAAAAGTAGAAAACGCAGCTCATAGTCCAAGATTTTACATGATACCGTAGTATAGACAAAAACCAAACACCTTTCAATTTTGTAAGGCTCAATTTGTCGGTTTCTCGCGGATTCACTCATGCACTCATAAGTTTATGTAAGGGTGAGTTTTGTGAAGATAGAAAGAAATATAAACACTCACTCAACTTATGAAACATGCATGCATTCTAATGTGATAGTAATTTCCTCAATTAATACGCATCCGCTATAAAGTACATGAATCAAGACAATAAGGGAGGCTAATGGGTGACGGTATAGAAGTGGATTGTGCCAAGGCACGTGATATGTCTAGTTTTTAGATGATTTTACTCCCTAATTTAGCTCGATTTTACATGATTATTATACTTTGTTTAGTATATTTATGAGCTAATTACATGTTCAACGTGCATTGCTCGTTTTGCTATGTTTTGTAGGAATCTAAGCATTTAGAGGCTTTTTCCTAGCACATTAGCAAGCACCAAAGTCCAACAAGCTAATGGAAACAAGATGGACCATGGAAGGTTGGAATGGAGAATGACAAGCCAAGCATGAAGATTTGTGAAATGGATGGAAATGCAAATGAGAAACCAAAACTGAAGCCCAAAGCAAGGAGCCCACAACTCAACATAGGATGCTCCTTTGGATGCTCAAGGAATCCGAAAACTATGCAATTAACCGGAGAATTAAGGTGCTTAAAGGCATAGCTTAGTGACGAGCTTATTTTCGGGGTCGTTAATTCCGGAAACTAGCTATGCCAAATAACAATTTATAAAACCAAATCTAGGCTCAAACTAACCTAAGTAAAGGGTAGTAAGGGTAAGACAAGTATCGAACCCAAGAGAAGGCGATGAATGCTAATAATCTAATCTAGACTCTTGCTAAAAACTGATTAAACAAATTAATTAATCTAACCACAAATTAAACACTAATTGAAACAAAGACTAGCATTACTTACAAACTATGATATTCACAATGGTAAACATGTAGATAACAAATAGGGAGAAAGTTTTTCATGAGAAAAGATTATCAATCCTAGAATCACCAATAACAACTAAATAATCAAAGATTCAAATAAGGAAAAACAACTTAGTGCAATTATCCCAAGTTCCCCCATATTTTAACAAAGTAAAGATCCCTCCTTTCCTCCCTTCTCTAATTATCTATTGCAAAAACTTCTAAGAATTAGCCACCATGAATTAAACCATCCATAAATGACCCAATACAACTAAACCCATACTTATTAAATCACAAGCATAAATAAAGATGCAAGCTTTAAGCACCAAACCAAAGAAGCATGCTAGAATCATGAACTAAAACATTAAACCATGTTCTAAATACATGATAATCCAAAATCCACTCAAAAGATTCTAACTTTTAAACCAAAGTTACAATCTTTCAAGTTGCTTCAACAAATATCAAGACAAATCAACCAAATTCATCAAGACAAAGCAATTTAATCAAACAAACAATTACTAAGATGGTTAGTCCTAACAACAATTCATTCAACAAAGAAAATCAACAAAGGAAGATGGAATTAAATAGAGAAGGAAGGATTAAAAAGTCTTACAATGCTAAAAGGGAAGAACTTGTTCAAATTACACTAAGCAAAAGAAGATTAGCTACCCATAGTCTTCTTAATACAACCAATTTCTAAGTAAAAACCCATTACAAAAGCCAAACTTGAAGAACAAAAAGAGAGAAATGCTAAGGAAAATATGATGTTGTATGGTGAATGCTTGATGCCCTTGTCTCTCTTCAGAAATCTTCTTTTATACCCTTGGTCCGCAAACCTAGGGGCCTTGAAAGGTGGGCTTTCAAAAGACAAGACGAGAAAAGGAAGAAAACCCGTGCTGAGAGATGACGCAGGCTGCGTCCTACGACGCATGCTGCGTCGTGCTGACGCAGGCTGCGTCCTACGACGCAGGCTGCGTCGAGCACTGCCAAATTTTTGCCTTGTTTTTCTTCTTGACTTTCGTTGACCCCATGATTATTTGACCCCGCCTTGACTTCCATTGACCCATTTGGCTTGGTCTTCAAACCTTGATGATTCCTTGCTAGCCCACTTCAAGTTCCGGGTTTTTTTGGGTCTCGGGTTTTCGGGTTTGACTTTTATTGACTTTCGGGATTTGACTCTCCAAATTGACTTAAAATACTAAATACTAACATTATTACAAAAACTAAAATTAACATAAAACATAGCTAATGACCCGTAAAAAGTAGAATGAAAAACTCTAAAAATTAATACTAAACACGACAATATTTGACGTTGTCAAACACCCCCACACTTGGACTTTTACTCGTCCCGAGTAAAACTCGAGATTAGCATAAATGACACGAGCCCAACAAAGTGTGTGTGGAGGTATTGACCTCTCTTCCCTCGCTACACCCTTCTTATACTCCCTCTTGAACAATCCACCAATGACAAAAACAAAATAAAAAGACTCAATTCTTGTGACACTCTTCTCTCACTCCCCCTCCTTATATCATCCCTCAAGACTAAAGACACGACATGCCACCTACTCCGACTCAAATCAACTCCTCCCTACTTATAGCTCCCGATAAAATAGTATGACCATCTTTGCCTTATCCCAAGGCATAGCGAGATGGTCTTTCTCAACAATCTTCACACAAATCCACTCCTTATATCACCCCCTTATTACTCCACTAATGCAAATCATGGTTACTTGGTTGGCCCCAAACTTCACAATTTGCACAACCAAGCGACCACCAACATAAATCCACAAATTTGGACAAAGTTTTGTGACTCAAAAATAAAAATAAAAGGGTCCTAAACTAGCCGGGATTTTCAATTTTTTCTTTTCTTTTTCTCTTTTTTTTTTTTTTTCTTTGTTCTTTTTCTTCAAAATAAAGACATAATAAAAAAATTTTTTTTACAATGCATCAAAAACAAACTACTATGTACAATCTTCTCCCCCACACTTAGAATACACAATGTCCTCATTGTGGAGGAGAGGAAAAAAATGTTACCTCATCAATTTCCGAAAGGAGAAGATCCCGAGGCACCTCCTCGGTTTCTCCTCCTATCCCTTGCTTCTCTAATCCGTCTTCTTTGCTCCATGCCTTCATCAAGGGTTGCTTGGGTGTGTTTGTCGTGAAAAACAAAGAAGGGTGATGGGGTTTGTGTTTTATGAAGAACACGGGCAAAGGCTAAAGCATAAAACGAAATCTGCGCTCGACGCTGCGTCCTACGGGCTGCGTCGTCTACGACGCAGGCTGCGTCCTTCACTGCCGGATGGTTCTTGCTTTTTCACTTAGCAAATTTTTGCTAAGTGATCCAAACACCTCCATACTTGCAAATTCACTTCAATGGTCCATAATAACCTCCAATATCTAAATTCCATCGATTCCCGAACTTTTTATCCGTGGCACGCATCCCGAGGCGGCCAAAAACTCGCAAAACTTCACAAAACCGTTAGTAACTTCAAAAAATTTTGTTTGATGCAATGTCTAACTAACTTAAAACAACTTAAATGCTAAGATTTAACAAAGAAACTTCAAAGAAATATTCACAAGGATAGAGTATGTACAATGTTTTGCTGTTTATTTAGAGTCGATGGCTCGACTTAGCTATTTCAAGCTTTTCAACTTTGATAGACCGGGTCTTCAAGCAAAACCTCTTCTTCCCCCTCCCGGGTACATCCTTGGAAGTAGTGCTTGAGACGGTGGCCATTCACTTTGAGGAGCTTTCCATCCCCGGGCCCCTCCACTTCTATAGCTCCATGAGTAAACACTTTCTTGACGGTGTAAGGTCCAAACCATCTTGACCTCAACTTGCCCGGAAAGAGCTTAAACCGGTTTTGGAACACAAGAACTTTATCACCTTCCTTGAAAACTCTACGGTTTATCATCCCATCATGCCATCTTCTTGTTTTCTCTTTGTAGATGGAAGAGTTTTCATAAGCATCTTGGCGAATTTCTTCAAGTTCTTGTAATTGAAGCTTCCGGTGCATACCGCTCTCATCTTGGTTTTGATTGAAAGATTTGATAGCCCAATAGGCTTTGTGCTCAACCTCCACGGGGAGGTGGCAAGCCTTGCCATAGATGAGGCGGAATGGGGACATGCCAATGGGGGTTTTGAAAGCGGTCCTATATGCCCACAATGCATCAACTAGCCTCTTACTCCAATCCTTTCTATCCGGATTCACCGTCTTTTCAAGTATTCCTTTAATTTCACGGTTTGAGAGTTCGGCTTGCCCGTTTGTTTGTGGGTGGTAGGCCGTGGAAATTTTATGATTCACCCCATACCTCTTGAGAAGGCCTCCAATCACCTTGTTGCAAAAATGGGTCCCCCTATCACTAATGATAGCCCTTGGAAAGCCAAACCGAGAGAATATGTTCTCTTGAATGAAAATGGCTACTACCTTGGCATCATCGGTGCGGGTAGGAATTGCTTCAACCCATTTTGATACATAGTCCACCGCCAAGAGGATGTACAAATAACCACCGGAATTTGGAAAAGGGCCCATAAAATCAATTCCCCACACATCAAAGATCTCACAATAAAGAAGAGGTTGTTGTGGCATCTCATTCCTCTTTGTCAAATTCCCCACCCTTTGACATCGGTCACAAGTTTTTACAAATTTGTGGGCATCTTTGAAAAGACTTGGCCAAAAGAAACCGCATTCAAGCACTTTTCTAGCGGTTCTTTGTGGCCCAAAATGCCCTCCACAAGCATAGTCATGACAATGATGTAGGATGGAAGGAATTTCACTCTCGGGCACACATCTTCTCACAAGTTGATCTTGGCAAAATTTCCACAAGTAAGGATCATCCCAAGTATAGTACTTGGCATCGGACTTGACCTTGCTCTTTTGATGAGAAGAGAAATGGCTTGGAAGCCGCTTTGTCACCAAATAGTTGACCATGGTAGCATACCATGGCTCTTCCACTTGTATAGCATAAAGTGACTCATGAGGGAGACCTCCTTCAACCTCCTCAAGAGGGCATGATGGTCTTCCTTCATGGTTAAGCCGGCTCAAATGATCCGCCACCACATTCTTCACCCCTTTCTTGTCCTTTATTTCCACATCAAACTCACTTAGAAGAAGAATCCATCTCAACAACCTTGGCTTTGCATCCTTCTTTGCCACAAGGTATCTAATGGCGGCATGATCGGTGTAGATGATCACCTTTGTGCCCAAGAGATAAGACCGGAATTTTTCTAGAGCATAAATCACACCAAGGAATTCCTTCTCCGTCGTGGAATAGTTCTTTTGAGCATCATTCAAGAGGGTAGAAGCATATTGGATCACATGGGGTCCCTTGTCACTCTTTTGACCCAAAACCACTCCCAATGCATAGTCACTTGCATCGGTCATGATTTCAAATGGAAGATCCCATCGTGGTGCTTGAATAATTGGTGCGGTGACCAATCTCTCCTTCAAGTCATTGAATGCTTTCCTACATTTGTCATCAAAAACAAATTCCGCTTCTTTGTGCAAAAGCTTGCATAAAGGGTTAGCAATCTTGGAAAAATCCTTAATAAATCTCCGGTAGAAACCGGCATGTCCTAGAAAAGACCTAATGTCTCGGGTGTTAGAGGGATAAGGTAAGGTTTTGATAATGTCAACCTTAGCCTTATCCACCTCAACCCCCCTTTCCGACACTACATGTCCCAAAACGATGCCACTAGTCACCATGAAATGACATTTTTCGGAATTTAAAATGAGATGGGACTCTTGGCATCGCTCTAAGACAAGAGCAAGGTGTTTTAGACATGCATCATAGGAGTCCCCATGGACGGTGAAATCGTCCATGAATACTTCTATGATTCGTTCTACATAGTCGGAGAAAATACTCAACATGCACCGTTGAAAAGTTCCCGGCGCATTACACAAACCAAAGGGCATACGACGATAAGCAAATGTACCAAATGGGCAAGTGAATGTGGTCTTGACTTGGTCCTCGGGTGCAATTGGGATTTGAAAATACCCCGAGTAACCGTCAAGGAAACAATAGAAAGCTTTCCCCGCTAATCTTTCTAACATTTGATCAATAAATGGTAGCGGGAAATGGTCTTTCAATGTTACCGCATTCAAGCGGCGGTAGTCAATACACACTCTCCAACCGGTTTGGGGTCGGGTGGAGACCAAGTCTCCTTGTGCATTCTTGACTACCGTCACTCCTCCCTTTTTGGGTACGACTTGAGTTGGGCTAACCCAACGAGAGTCGGAAATAGGGAAAATGATACCCATTTGCAATAGCTTAATTACCTCTTCTTGCACTACCTCCGCCATGGGTGGATTGAGCCTCCTTTGGGGTTGTCGGACCGGTTTGGCATCCACTTCAAGTCGTATCTTGTGCATGCAAGTCACCGGGCTTATCCCTTTTAGGTCCGCTATGCTCCACCCAAATGTTTCCTTATGCTTTTCAAGTAGTGATACCAATTTGCCTTCTTGGTCCTCGGTGAGTGTGCTTGAAATGATAAGTGGTAGGGTGTTCTTGTCCCCTAGAAAGATGTACTTTAAATGGCTTGGGAGGGTCTTCAACTCGACCTTAGGAGGTTGGATAATGGAAGGGAGGGGCTTGTGGAGTGGAATACTCAAAGCAAACAACTCGGACAACCTTTCCAGTGCAGGACGCAGGCTGCGTCCAGTGACGCAGGCTGCGTCCAGTGACGCAGGCTGCGTCGTCCGACGCAGGCTGCGTCGTGTGACGCAGGCTGCGTCGAGCACTGCCTTGCCCTGTTTTCAGCATCTCTATGACGTTGATCTCCTCATATGTTTCTATTGGCTCTTCCTTCTCCAATTCTTCAAGACATTCCTGCACATCAAAAGCCAACAACAAGCGCAAACCTTCCTCTTCCATGGGGTTAGTTAAAGCTACCTCGAGTGGGTCTCTATCACAAAGTTTATACATTTGATTCACTAATGGCTCAAAGATATCCAAGAAGAAACAAGATTGATGGTCACTCGGGTGCCTCATGGAGTCATATATATTGTAAGTTAACCTTTTTCCTTCAAATTCCATAGTCAAGCACCCGTTTGAAACATCGATCTTGGTATTTGAAGTTTTCATAAACGGCCTACCAAGAAGGAGAGGGGTGGCACTAGAGCTAGATTCCATATCTAAGACGTAGAAATCCGCCGGAAAGACAAGATTATCGACTTCCACTAGTACATCCTCTACCATGCCCTTGGGGTAAACACTAGACCTATCGGCAAGTTGAATGACTACCCCGGTCTTAGACAAAGGTCCTAAACCTAGGGTCTCATAAATAGATAGAGGCATGACATTTATAGAAGCCCCTAAGTCTAGCATGGCACGTTTAAAACTCTTTCCCCCAATAGTGCAAGGAATAGTGAACATGCCCGGGTCTCCACATTTCTTTGGTAAATTTTGTTTGAAAATGGCCGACACATGTTCACTCACCCTAACCTTATGGGTTCCCTTCTTTGGATTTCTCCTAGGTGTGCAAAGTTCTTTCAAAAACTTTGCATACCTAGGGACACTATTCAACAAGTTAAGGAGAGGAATGTTAACCTCACATTTCCGGAAAGTCTCATATAAGTCATTCTCCTTGGCATATTTCCTTGTGCTTATCAAAGCACTAGGAAATGGGACTTCCGGTATGTACTCCTCCACTTCATCATCTTCAATAGTGTCCTTGCTCTTCCTTGAATTTTCTCCCTTTGGGTCCATGCTTTTGGATGCCCCTTTTTCATTTCTCAATATCTCTTCTTGACCAACCACCAATTCTCCTTGGTCTTCAATCTCAATGGTTTCCATCTCAATATTCTTCATCTTTTCCTTTCCTTTGCCAAGGGGATTTACTTCCAACTCCTTGCCACCCCTCAATGTCATGGCACTAGCATTTTCCCTTGGTGGGGGAATGGTTTGAGATGGGAATCTTGTGGAGCTTGAGGCTTGGGATTTTGACAAATTTGAGGCCATTTGGGATAGTTGGGTTTCCAAGTTGTTCACCCTAAGGTTGTTAGCCTCCCTATCCTTCCTTGCTTCCTCTCTATCCCTCCTTGCCTCCTCCCTATCCTTCTCTTGATTGGCAAGAAGTGTTTGCAAGATGTCACTCAAGTTCCCTTGAGAAGAAGAATTCCCTTGATTTGGGTTTTGGTTTGGGTGTCTTTGGGATTGAGAATTATTTGGAAAATTTGAGTTGTTGGGTCTTGGGTTGTTGTTGTTGAAATTTCTTTGGGGGTTTTGGTTGAAATTTGTGTTTCGGTTTTGGGTTGGATTTTGGGCTCTCAAGTGATTGAATTGACCATTTTCAAAACTCTTTGACTTGTCTCCTCCCCACCCCAAAAGATCACGATTTCCCACTTTGTTATACATCCCTCCACCACTTGGGTTTCTAGCATTGTAGTTCCCATACCCCATGGCATTGACACTCTCCATGGTGGCTCCTTGCTCAATCATGATGTAACAAGTATTTGTAGCATGGTCACCTCCACAATAAGAACATTCAAGCGGTTCGGGGTGTTGAGAAAATGAACTACCTTTGTTGACAACCAAGTTGGATACAAAGCTTTTGAGTTCACCCATCTCTTGCATGAGTTTGTGATTTTGAGAGGCATGAGAATCTTCCATGGAAGATACATTTCTAGAGCTTCCTCCCCTTTCATTCTTCCTCCCGTAGCTTCTTGTGTTCATAGACAACTTCTCAATAATGTTGTTGGCCTCGGCCACATTAAGTGTATCAATACCACCTCCGGTGGCGGCTATAATCATCCGTTGGTCATTTTGGCATAATCCTTCATTGAAGGCCGTCAATAGATCATCCCCCGACATCCCATGATAAGGGCACCTTGCCACGAGGCTTGTGAATCGCTCCCAATAGTCATAGAGAGTTTCCCCCATGTCTTGCTCAATGGTAGTGATGAGCTTCTTTGAATGGTTATGCCTTGAATCCGGGTAGTATTTCTCAAGAAATTTCTTCTTCAAACCCACCCAAGTATTGACGGCATGGGCCGGAAGACAAAATAACCACTCCTTAGCGGCATCTTGTAGAGAGAATGGAAATGCCCTAAGCTTAAATTGGTCTTCGGTCACTCCTTGAGGGATGGCCCCTTGGCATATCATGTGAAATTCGGCCAAGTGCCTATTGGGATCATTCCCCACCATTCCATGAAATCTTGGCAAATTATGAACAAAGAATCCCTTTTGTGACAACCCTCGCGAATGCGGAAATATAAAACATACAAACATGTGAAAAGATATGCGGAAATACGGTATTTTAAAAACCTTTAAACATGCAAGTTATATATAACACGAGGTGTGTCAAAAGGTTACAACAAGTACGTAAATACAACAAAGAGACGGGGTCTCTTAAAATGTTAACAAAGAACAAGTGTTTAGCAAAACTAGCTAATATCGTCTAGAGGTGAAAACTTCCAGGGACAACGCCCGCTAGCTCACACCCGAACCCCAAAATGTCACATCCAAAAAGGCATCCAAAGCAAGCAACCTGTTCATCCATGAAAAACATGAATGCCACAGTCAGTGTGGAGTAACTCCGGGTTCTCCCAGCCATATTAACAAACGTACACATTAAGGAATACGAAGTAAAGCGATGCACATATACATACAGTGAGTTGTCGATACGAACAACTAGGGCAATACGGGATATAATGATAAGAATAATATAGAAATCACTTCCGCAACATCCAGTTATTCCAAGACTCGGGGAAAGACACGGTAGGCAATCGAATACGCTCACTGGGTTGCATTCTCCGTTAGCGGTTTATTATAAGATTGAAGATTGAGACTCGACAAACAAACCAAGTCAAGTCATGCGATGATCACAATAAATCCAACATATTATCATCCATTCACGAACCAATACATTGACGGTGCCCAATCATGCAATGACCATGAATAATATAATGAAATCACGCATTCAAAGACGACAAACTCAAGACGACAACTTCTCCCGTAGTAAATGAACGCACTAGCACGTGTCCCAGCAAGAATGATTTAAAAGCACCACGGGCTAACGCATTTTCCCTGAACGCATACACGATCACATTTCGTATATGTAGACTAATTTCCTCCTGGTAGGAAAGATAATTAAACGGCTCCTAATCTAAACCTGGCCAGATTCTCGGAATCACATTTTCCGATTCGACATGCGATAAACGTTTCGCATCCAAGACTCGGGCTTATAATATATATATGCCGAGTACCCCAACTTCGGTAGGTCAATTCACGAAAGAGGCGGAAAAACAGCTCAAGCCTCATTACAAGCGGTACGCTACATGCAAAAAACACCACCTCGCAAGTACACAACATTTGACGGCCGGGTCGAACAACGCATAGCGTTCAACTCCCAACAACGTCGTCGTATGCCCACTAACACATGCATTTAAGCAGTAGGATACCTCTCCGTTCCGACATTCCAGCCTTACGAACGGGAAGGTAGCCAAGGGAATGAGAAAACAAAGCACAAGACAAAATAGTGCTCAAACCGACTCATTTGTAAAAACCGACTCAAAGTGGGAACATATCGAAAACCGTCACAAAGCATGTGATACATGCGAAAGAGATATCATATAACCAAAACATGAATATTATAAGACCTTACGTAAAATTTCACGGTAAACGGATCATGCGAACTATTATAAATTACGAGTTTTAAAAGTTGGAGGAAAAATATACAGCCGTGTTCCAGGCCGGGCAGGAGACCGGCGGCCGGTGGGCCGGCTCAGAACACAGGCAAAATCCCAAAAACAGAGAAAAGGGGTATGGGCCGGTCAGTCGACCGGCGGCCGGTCGACCGGCTCAGGCAATCATACCAAATCAAAGCTTCCTTCACTGATGTGTTCCAGGCCGGTGGGTTGACCGGTGGCCGGTGGGCCGGCCTGGAGCACTTCTTCATGCAAAACCCAGTTTCAGAAATGGGTTTCTGGAGTGTTCTCAGCCGGTGGTCAGACCGGCGGCCGGTCGACCGGCTGGGAACACTTCTTCACCCGAGAGCTTCCAATTCTAAACCAATTCATTTCAAAACTCAATTATACTTCCAATAATCATCAACAATCAACATATATCATCAATATTCATCATATAACATCATTCATTAATCATAGCATGGTATCTAAACTTCCTAATCGTAATCTAATACGATTTTCTAGTATATAAACATGTAAAACACGTAAGTAATACCGAGTAACCCTTCACCGTTACCTTTGAGCGTTTCTAATGATCGTCAAGCTCCTCTTCTATAAGAAAATAGTCTTTGTCGGGATCTTGGAGGTCGCCACCTACAAATAGATCGTAAAAAGATGAATAAAGTTCATCTTGAGAAAGACGGAATGCTTAAAAAGCGAGAAAGACGATAATTTTATTATCAATACGGATAGAGGAAGGTACGGGAGGAAGAATAAGATAAACTTACGTGAATTCTATCGAGTAATGAAGAAGTTACGATGAATCAAAGATCGATATTCAAAGAGGGAAAATTGCTTAAGGAAGAAGAAAGAAAATGTGTTTGATTTTTGTGTGGAAATGAAATATTAGGTTAAGGAGTATGAGTTGTGTGAGTTATGAAGGAAAAGTCAAAGACGATTTCCAAAGTCAAGAAAGTCAAACTAGACTGAAGACGGGATTTTCATGAAATCTCGCAGAAATTCCAAATACGAACTCAGAAATTCTAAATTCGACTCGGAACTTAAAATTATAAATTATAACTTAAAAATTTACTGAGACGATTTCGTAAAATATTTCTATTAGAAAAATAGGGTACATTTCCGGGTGTTACAATCACCCCACCTTTTAAAAAGTTTCGTCCTCGAAACTTGAGGAAAATAAAAATTTACCTTACTCGAAAAGACTCGGATATTTACTACGCATAGAAGCTTCGGTTTCCCAAGTCTCTTCTTCGACATTAGCACTTCTCCACAAGATTTTCACCCACGGAACTACTTTACTTCTCAACTTCCTATCCTTACGATCTAGGATACGGATCGGCTTCTCTTCAAAGGATAGATTCGGTTCAAGCTCGGGCAATTCAACTTGAAAGACATGGCTTGGATCACTAACATACTTTCTCAATTGAGAAACATGAAAAACATCATGAACCTTAGCCAAATTCGGCGGCAATTCCAACTTATAAGCAACGGCACCAATCCTTTTCACAATATCAAAGGGTCCAATGTATTTCGGGCTCAATTTACCTTTAACACCAAACCGTTTAACACCCTTCATTGGAGACACCTTCAAGAATACTTTATCCCCAACCTCAAATTCTAAAGGCCTCCTTCGGATATCGGCATAAGACTTTTGACGGTCTTGAGCGGCTTTCATTCTATCACGAATGACCTTCACATTATCAATGGTCTCAACAAGAACATCGGGGCCTAAATCACGATTGTCACTCAATTGATTCCAACATATAGGACTCCGACATGTCCTTCCATAAAGAGCTTCATATGGAGCCATCTTAATCGATGCATGATAGCTATTGTTGTAAGAAAACTCCACCAATGGTAAACTCTTTTCCCAACTAGACTGAAAGTCAAGAGCACAAGCCCTAAGCAAATATTCTAAAGTCTGAATAGTCCTCTCAGTCTGACCAGCCGTAGCGGCATGAAAAGCAGTACTCATCAACAACTTACTACCCATGGCCTCTTGCAAAGCTTTCCAAAATCTCGAACAGAATCTCGGATCTCGGTCGGATATAATCTCCCAAGGAACACCATGGTATCTAACAATTTCATCCACATAAGCCTTTGCTAAACGATCCAAATTCCAAGTTTCTTTGATCGGAATAAATCTAGCACACTTGGTCAATCGATCAACAACAACCCAAACAGCATCTTTACCTCCAACGGTCTTCGGCAAAGCCATAACAAAGTCCATTGAAATAGATTCCACTTCCATAGCGGAATATCCAACGGTTGTAGCAATCCACCGGGTCTCTTGTGTTCAATCTTCACTTGTTGGCAAGTCAAACATCTTCCAACATATGACACAACATCACCCCCCTTAAGTTGCGCCACCAAAATTGTAGCTTCAAATCCTTGTTACATCTTATCACCACCGGGGTGAATAGAATACGGGGAAAGATGAGCAGCTTCATCAAGAACTCGCTCCTCAAATTAAGGAGCATTAGGAACAAATAAACGGACCATGGAACCGAAGAAACACCTTTTAATCAAA
>JAIUZE010003137.1:0-10587 GCA_022085475.1 Heliosperma pusillum | reverse complement strand
ACGATGCTAGTGCGTTTCATTTACCGTGAGAGATGTCGTCTTTGTGTCGTCGTTCTTGAATGCTTGATTTCATGATATTATTCATGGTCATTGCATGATTGGACACCGTCAATGTCTTGGTTCGTGAATGGATGATAATATGTTGGATTTATTGTGATCATCGCATGACTTGACTTGGTTTGTTTGTCGAGTCTCAATCTTATCAAACTTATACCGCTAATGGTGAGATGCAAGCCCTAGTGTGCGTATTCGGTTGCCTAAGAGTGTCTTTCCCGAGTCTTGAATAACATGATGGTTTCGGATTTGGTTTCCACATGACCTTGTCATTATATATTGAATTGCCTATCTATCCTTATCGTATTTCACATGTATATCTATATATGCATGCTTATCTTTTGTATTTCCTTATATGTACGTTTAATGTGATATGGCTGGGAGAACCCGGAGTTACTCCCCACTGATTGTGGCGTTCATGTTTTTCATGATTGAAAAGGTTGCGTGCATGGATGGCTTTTTGTTTGACTATTTTGGGTTCGGGTGTGAGCTAGCGGGCGTTGTCCCTAGATGAAACACCTCTAGACGTTGTTTAGCTAGTTGCTAATTACTTTGTCTTTTGTTAACATTTTGAGAGCCTCCGTCTCTTTGTTATATTCCGTACTTAGTTTGTAATATTTTGACACTCCTCTATTTTTCTATCTTGCATGTATAAAGGTTTTTAAAAAACCATATTTTCCGCTATATAATTCACATGCTTGTATGTTTTATATTTCCGCATTCGCGAGGGTTGTCACAGTTGGTATCAGAGCTTTATCGCTCTCGACGCACACACGTGAACCCTAAACTTAAACTACTTGACCTTGAAATAATAAATGAGAGATGGGTAGACTTAAGGGCCTAAGGTGGTAGTCTTTGGTGTACTTGATGTTTGTTAGGTTCTAACTTGTTTGTTTGATTATGTTGAGTGATGTTATGTTTGTTTGTATCTACCGTTTTGAGGTGGATCATTGTGTTACTTTGTGACACCCTCAAATTTGCGGAAAGAAAAAAAAAATTATTTAAATACATAAAAGAAATACGAGAATACAATACGAAGGTGTCATAAAATAAAAAGGTCATTACAAAGCGGAAATACTATTATACAAAAGAAATCTACAAGACGGGAGACATATCTCCCGTATAAATACGGAAATAAAAGTGTATACAATAATATACAAACTATGAACCGAATATAGGTCCAAGGTAAAAACTGCGCTCGCTAGCTCGTCCATGTACCCCAAATATGCAACACCACCTGTTCGACCGCATTAAATATAAACACGGAAGCCACAGTCAGTGGGGAGTAACTCCGAGTTCTCCCCGCCACGAAATGTCGAGTTTAATGAAACATGAAAAACATAAAAGCAATGTATATATAAAATACAAAACCTTAACACATATGATATGCTTTTCATGTTATGAAACAGTTAACTAACATATAACCTATCATATGAAAGCTATCATGTGAATTCGATAATAAAATATAACTCTAGGTAGGGAAGCTGGTATGCTGGCTCAGCGGTTACCATGTAACATGGCCCTGATACACTCAAACCCTAATCAACACGTAATCATGTGAATCAGTTAACAACCGTTAATCCAAACTCTATCAATCCTAGCCGGCTTGCATCTCACCTTCTAGAACTCATAGAATCATACATACATGAAAGACTTATACTTCTACAAAACAGGCATAAGTTCTTAGTACCGTCCATAGTCGATTGTAACTCGAGGCTATACCACAAGGTAGGAAAACATCCTAGTCCTAGACTGATCAGACCTAGCGACAACAGCTATTCCATTCCCCGTCTCGTGACCAGAAGTACACAAGAAACTCTACTAGGCGACCCCCTACGCAGAGATGGCTAGTACTTAAGCTGGCTCCATCCCCAAAGTGGATTAGGTAACCATGCCCCGACTTGGATATAAACCCACCAAGCCGAGACACAAAAGCTATCAAGCTGTGAACTATATACTCATTAAAGACAGTACGGACCTATCAATGTCATGGTCCAAGATACTCATTTAGAATTACAATGGCCGAACCAAACTAATATCTTAACTCAGAGGTTACCTTTAAAACATGGCCAAGATACGACTTAACATGCCATATAATCGTAATTCTCTATGGGTACTTAGTCAACACGACACCAACCATATAATCAAACAGTCACGGGAAAACATCCTATCATGTGACTAATTGCATATCAATAATAATCAAATATCATATCGCCTCATATCTACTAAGGCTAATTCAATCATTAAATACAACCTTACTTGAAGACAAATCCCCGACCCGAGTCCCGCGACGGGTCATCAGTCAAATCGTGGCTGACTAGATCTTAGTTTGACCAAACCCGTTGGATCAAACCGGCTAGAAGCAGAGTCTTTATCACATAGACATAAAATCAACATATTCATTACATGTTATTTATTACTACTTCTAACATGTGAATTATCATATTATACCCAAAACCCGCTTGACTTAAATGATCTCAACGTAAACTAATCTCGTATTATAATTTCTAACATGTGAGAAATAATAATTTTATGAAAACCTTTTTAATTAAATATTTTACTTATTAATATTTCCCACTTGCTAAATCTTACAAAACACGATAAAAATGACGATAACTCAAAAACCGACACGAGTCCCAAGGTGGGACCCACGGGCTGAATTGGGCCGGACCCACATGGGCCTGATTTGGGCCCCACGGCCTAAATGGGCTAAAGTGGCTGATTTTTCTAACTTGTACTAAAACCGTCTTCTAATATTTCCCGCATGCTTTAACATAATTAAAACCCGTCAAAACAACAATTAAACAACCAAACATCGACACAACCCAAAGACCAAAACCCGGACCCACCTTGACCAACCCAGACCGGGTCTGACCCGGCCTGGACCGGTCTGGTTTGGACCCGGTTCTTGCCCCTTTCTCGGTTCAATCATCAAACACCCCAAATCAATTCCAAACTTGTTTTTAATCATCAAACAACCATTTTAACAATCTTCCACACAAAATCATAACTTATTAAAATCATCAAAATTTATCAAGAACACCAAACTTGTTAAAATTCATACAAAATCATAAAAATCATAACTTAGTAAAAATCATCAAAATTTATCAAGAACACTAAACTTGTTAAAATTCATACAAAATCATAAAAATCATAACTTAGTAAAAATCAACAAAATTCTTCAAGAACACTAAACTTGTTAAAATTTTCCTAAACAACATAAAAATCATAACTTATGAAAAACCATAAAATTCATAAAGAACAATAAATCAACATAAAAATTTCCTCCAACTTAAAAATCATCAAGAATCATAAAACATCATAAAAATTCCATACAACATAAAAATCAACAAAAATCATAAAACAACATAATAATTACTACTTAACATATTACTAACTAAAAATCCATAAATCATAAAAACATGAACCAAAAATAAAGATGAACCAAAAATCCAAATAAATAAAACTAAAGGCTATATTACTAACTCAAATCCTAAATAACCATAACATGAACATAAACTAAAACCTATGTGACATTAATTCGTCGAGTAAATCGGAAATGTTACCTTAGCTAGCAAAATCCACTTAGCACAAAATAATAATAAGTATATAATAAAAAAAAACCCTTCTACTAGTCTTCACCCAAAATATAAGAGTCTCCAAATTCGTCTTCAAACTCTTCCCCTATAAGAAATAACAAGAAAAACAATTATTAGAACTTAAACTTAATTTTCCATAATTAAATGTTGAAAACGATCTTGACGGAATTGAAAATAAACCGTACTAGAAGATGGAGATCGAAGAGGAGATCCTAGAAATCTAAATTAGGATGGATTTAATTAAGAAACGAAGATTTTATAAAGGTTTTGCTCAAGAACGATGAAGAACGATTGATGAACGACGAAGAACACGAAGAACGATTAAATAAAGTGATGTTTTGATCTTTATTTGATTTGTTGAAAGATGAAAAGTTGTTTGTGAGTTATGATGGGTGGTGGAGCCGTGTGTTTATAGGCAAATAAGGCTGTCGGATTTTGAATTCGTTGTTACGTAATTGACTCGCGTTTAATAATTATTTTACGGTAAACGATTTAATATAATTTACGATAAAGTTAATATCAAGATATTATGATATTAAAATGAAAAATAATGAAAATATCAAGGCTTAAAAGTGGGTAAGGGAGCCGTGTGATGTTGAGCTTGTCGGGTCCGATTTCGAGCGTTTTGCGTAGTTTTCGTTAACTGATCGATAAAGTGAAATAATATCTAGATATTATAATATTATAATCAAAAGTAATGAAATATCAAGCCCTATTAGAGGACTAAATGGACCGTGTGGCATGGTGATGATTCGGTCTGTTTTTGCTCGATTTGCGTAATCTTCGTTGACGGATCGATAAAGTAAGTAAATATCTAGATATTTTGATTATTTTAATCAAAATAAATAAAACAACTAATGGTGAGTGGAAAGCGATGACATCAACGTGTGACTCATGCCAAAGTCGAGTTTCGATTTTGTTGCGCGCATTACGATACGTCGGGAATAGTTAAATGACGTTCGATTAAAAACCGTAAAAGTTATTCTTTAAATTCCGAATAAATTCAAAATAATTATATTAAATTATGATAAATCCTAATAAATCTTAATAAAAATAAATCAAAAATATAATGTTTTTTAAATAAAATTTCGGTCTTCAAAATCGAGACGAGTCGGGAAAAGTCAACGAAAGTCGAAATCGACTAAAAAGTCGGAAAAAGTCAAAAATGACTTCAAAGTTCAGAAAAGTTTAAGACGACTTTAAAAGTCAAGAAAAGTAATTGACGACTTTAAAAAGTCAAGAAAAAGTCAAAGACGATTTAAAAGTCAAGAAAAGTCAAAGATGACCAAACACGGTCTTTTCATGAAATCTCTCAAAAACTCCAAATACGAACGCGGAATTTCAAAATACGACTCGGAACAAAAATTCCTATATTAAAAACTTAAGTTCTACTGAAAAGTATCCATAAGCTCTTGCTTAAGCAAATTGGGTACTTTTCGGGTTGTTACAATCACCCCTCCTTTTAAAAAGTTTCGTCCTCGAAACTTAGAAGAAGGAACGTAACATATATGTAGGTCTATTTCAAAACTGTTAAAATATACTTGTAATAAAATATAGGATCTTATCTACGGAACGACAGGTTCTCGTCAGCAGTCAAGAATATCGATAGAAGGAGCGGAATCTTCGAAAGATTAAATCGAATAGAAAGAGGAAAGAAAGAAGGAAATTTACCTCAAGCAAAGAGCTCGGGATATTTAGCTAATATTTTAGCTTCGGGTTCCCAAGTTTCTGATTCGACGTTCCCACAACGCCAAAGGATACGAACTAAAGGCACCACCTTGTTTCGGAGTTGTTTGTTAGCCCTTTCAAGTATACGAATCGGCCTTTCTTCCAAAGCCAAATTAGGTTCCAAGTCCAACCCTTCTTCTTGAATAATATGACTCGGATCACTGATATACTTCTTCAATTGCGAAACATGGAACACATCATGAACTTTGCTCAAGTTCGGAGGCAATTCCAGACGATAAGCAACAGGACCAACTCTTTGAAGCACACGAAACGGTCCAATATATTTAGGACTCAACTTCCCTTTCACTCCAAACCTTTTCACTCCTTTCATTGGTGATACTTTAAGGAATACACGGTCATCAACATCAAATTCAAGCGGTCGTCGACGAACATCTGCATAGGATTTCTGTCTATCTTGAGCGGCTTTCATTCGTTCTCGAATGACTTGAACTTGATCAATTGTTTCGGTCACGATGTCGGGACTCAACATATGATCATCTTGCACTTGATCCCAACAAACCGGACTACGGCATTTTCTACCGTATAAAGCCTCATAAGGTGACATCTTGATAGATGCATGATAACTGTTGTTATAAGAAAATTCCACCAAAGGCAAACTCTTCTCCCAAGATGTATGAAAGTCTAAGGCACAAGCTCGAAGAAGATCTTCCAAGGTTTGGATCGTTCTCTCAGTTTGACCATCAGTAGCGGCATGAAAAGCTGTGCTCATCAACAATTTACTACCCATGGCTTCTTGCAAAGCTGTCCAGAATCGGGAACAGAATCTCGGATCACGATCGGAAACTATATCTTTAGGACCTCCATGGTAGCGTACTATCTCTCTCACATAGGCATCAGCTAAACCATCTATACTCCAAGTTTCTTTGATAGGTATGAATCTGGCACACTTGGTTAGACGGTCTACAATAACCCAGATGGCATTCTTTCCACTAGAAGTTCTAGGTAACGCCATCACAAAGTCCATAGAAATAGACTCACATTTCCACAGAGGAATCTCCAAAGGTTGCAGCAAACCTCCGGGTCTTTGATGGTTCGATCTTAACCTACTGACAAGTAATACATTTACTAACACACTCCTTTACTTCAATCTTCATCCTAGGCCACCAAAACTGTGGTCTCAAATCCTTATACATTTTGTCACCGCCAGGATGATAGAATAAGGAGAAAGGTGAGCTTCATCAAGTATTCTCTTTCTCAACTCGGCACTTCTCGGAACATACATTCTACCATGGTAACGAAGGTAGCCATCATTATCCACCACACCATCCTTAGCTTGCCCAAGTAATATTTTTGCTCGAATGGCGATAAAAGTAGCATCCTCCGGTAAACAAGTACGAATCTCTCGATAAAAATCAGGTTCCGCAGTCAAAGCACCAAGATAATCAACCCCTTTCCCAACAAACTGTATCTGAAGCTTCTGAAATTCGGTTACTAGTTCATTGGGTAAAGTACCAAGAGCATTTAATGAATGACTGGTCTTTCTACTCAAAGCATCTGCCAAAACATTGCTTTTCCCTCGTGATAAATCAAATCAGATCATAATCATTCACCAACTCTACCATCTCTCTGCTCATGTCAACTCTTTCTGAGTAAAAATGCACCTCAAGCTTTTATGATCGGTGTGTTTTTGTGGTTGTAAATTCGGCAATTTGAAATCCAATAGATAGTGTCTCAAGTTTTCAAGGCATGTACTACAGCTGATAACTCAAGATAATGAGTTGGGTAATTTAATTCATGAAACCCGAGGTGTCGAGAGCCTAAGCAAGACTTTCTTATTTGCATCAAGACAACATCCAAACCTGCTTTTGAAGCATAATCAATATACATCATAATCCGTTCATAATCTGGGTAAAGTTACAGGACGGTGCGCGGTGGTAGTAAACTCTCTTCAATTCTAAGAAGGCCACTCACATCATCAGTCCAAATATACTTTGCTCGCTTCTGTAGCAATTGAGTAATCGGTATTGCCTAATTGGGAGAATCTTACAAAACCGACGATAAAACCTGCTAAACAAGGAAACTCCGATCTTGGAAATTTTCGGAACTTTTCCAATCCACAACGGCCTCAATGTTAGCTGGATCGACCATAACACCGTCTTTGGAAATGACATGACCAAGGAAAGATACCTCGGGCAACCAGAATTCACATTTGGAGAACTTAGCATACCACTTTTGGCGTCGAAGAACACCCAAAATGGTTCGAAGGTGATTAGCATGTTCTTCCTCAGATTTCGAAAAGATCAGAATGTCATCAAGAAATACCACCACACATTTATCAAGATACTCCCGGAAGGTACGATTCATCTGATCCATGAATATAGCTGGGGCGTTAGTCAAACCGAATGGCATCACATTGAATTCGAAATGACCATACCTCGAGCTAAAAGCAGTCTTCGGAATATCTGCTTCCCGAACGGGAATCTGATGATAACCCGATCTAAGATCAATCTTTGAAAAAATAGAAGCACCACGTAACTGGTCAAAGAGATCATTAATACGTGGAAGAGGATATTTGTTTTTGATTGTGACACGGTTCAATTCCCGATAATCGATGCACATCCGCATAGAACCGTCTTTCTTCTTGACAAATAATACGGGAGCACCCCAAGGAGAAGCACTAGGCCTTATAAAGCCTTTCTCTATCAAATCATCAAGTTGAATTCTCAACTCCTTCAATTCAGAAGGAGCCATACGGTAAGGAGCTTTGGCAATTGGTCCAGTTCCAGGAACTAGATCAATAGAAAATTCGACATCCCTTTCAGGAGCAATCCCGGGTAATTCATCGGGAAATACATCGGGAAATTCTCGAACAATAGGAACATCCTTTAAGGAAGGAAGAGAAGAATCGGAAGTAGTCACTACACATAGAAATGCTTGATGACCCTTCTTTAAAACATTCAACATTTTCATAGCTGAGATTAACTTCACACTAGCTTGTTTTCTAACTCCTTGATACGAAACACGAGCACCCAAAGGACTTTTAAGAATAATTTTCTGATCACGGCACTCGAATCGAGCATGATAAGTAGATAACCAATCCATGCCCAAAATAATATCGAACTCTTCAAGAGGAAAACGTAAAAGATTCGCCGGAAAAATAGATCCATTTATGGATATTGGAATGTCGGAATGAAGATAAAAACATGAAAATACTTCTCCGGATGGTAACGATATAGGAGTAGTTTCTCCTACTGAAGCTTTAAGCGGTAACTTATCGGATAGTCTCATGGAAATAAAAGATAAAGAAGCTCCCGTGTCAAATAAAATTAAACACGGGAAATCATAAATCGAGAACATACCCGTCACAATATCGGGTTGGGCATCCGCCTCAGCACGGCTCATAATAAAAATACGACCCTTAGGTCGCCCCGAAATAACCGGTGTAGAAACCGTCTTCTTCCTCTCGGGACATTCATTAAACCTGTGCCCCGGTTTTTGACAATTAAAACATACTAGCGGCTTGTTGAAGCAACCAACACCCGGATGAATAGGTCTCTTGCACCGAAAGCAAGTACGATCCTTAAGATCGTTGTTGTTGCTCGGAATAAAGGGACGGTTCCTCTGATTAGCTTGTCCACCCTGAAAGTTTCTCCTCTTGTTTGGAAAAGAGGGAGAAAAGGAAGGTCGGGAAGAAGGATATAAAGGTCTCTTGCCAAAAGAATTAGGAGCAATATAAGAAGTACGAGCTTCCTCGGCAATCTCCCGGATAGAACTCTCCGCCCAAATGGCATCATTATAGATCGAGACAAAAGAAGTAGAACCTCTACTGATCTTCCCCTTTATCTGGGGAGAAAGCTTTCCAAGATAAAAGAAGGCTTTGTCTTCCTCTACTCTAATAAGTCGAGTGGCATAATGAGCCAACTCATTGAACCGGGTAGTAAACTCCTGAACTGATAGTTTTTCTTGCTTGAAATCCATACACTCTTTCAGCTTTTGTTGTCTCAACTCATCGGGGTAAAACCTCGCTTCCAAGAGCTCACGGAAACGAGCCCACCCAAAATTAGGCTCCAACTTCGCGGTAGGACCAGAAAGAGTCCACCACTGATCCGCTTCATTCTCTAAGAAGTGAGAAGCTAGACGGACCTTGTCCTCTTCAAGGACATCATAAAGAGAAAAACTCTTCTCCATCTCTCGTAACCACACCGAAAGTTTAACGGGAGCAACTTCGCCATCGTAGGTTTTGGCTTGGCTCCTCGATAGCTGTGAAGCAACCCACGTATAACTCCCGTGTCTCTCACGATCAGGAACAGGAGTAGGAATCGGATTAGCCTGCTGGTTTTGCTGGTTTTGCTGGTTTTGGATAATTACGGTAAGAGCTGCTACAATAGTGTTGTCAATCCTCGGAGGGCATCTTGCAAAATAAAAACACAGATTAGTACTTATCATTTAGCAAGAACAAAGAGACTACAACATAAATCCTAATCTACCCATCTTACCCTTCTATCTCACGGTTTATTATTTTTATTAAGGTCAAGTTATTTATACAAGGGTACACAAACGTGCGTCGGGAGCAAAATAGCTCTGATACCAACTGTGACACCCTCAAATTTGCGGAAAGAAAAAATTTATTTAAATACATAAACGAAATATGATAATACATAACGAAGGTGTCATAACATAAAAAGGTCATTACAAAACGAAAATACTATTATACAAAATAAATCTACGAGACGGGAGACATATCTCCCGTATAAATACGGAAATAAACTAGTGTATAATAATATACAAACTATGAACCGAATATAGGTCCAAGGTAAATACTTCGCTCGCTAGCTCGTCCATGTACCCAAATATGCAACACCACCTGTTCGACCGCATTAAATATAAACACGGAAGCCACAGTCAGTGGGGAGTAACTCCGAGTTCTCCAAGCCACGAAATGTCGAGTTTAATTAAACATGAATAACATAAAAGCAATGTATATGGGAAAATACAAAACTTTAACATATATGATATGCTTTTCATGTTATGAAACAAATAACTAACATATAACCTATCATATGAAAGCTATCATGTGAATCCGATAATAAAATAGAACTCGAGGTAGGGAAGCTGGTATGCTGGCTCAGCGGTTACCATGTAACATGGCCCTGATACACTCAAACCCTAATCAACACGGAATCATGTGAATCAGTTAACAATCGGTAATCCAAACTCTATCAATCATAGCCGGCTTGCATCTCAC
>JAIUZE010003135.1:0-38124 GCA_022085475.1 Heliosperma pusillum | reverse complement strand
GAGACTCCGTCTCTTTGTTATTTTCCGCACTTAGTTTGTAATATTTTGACACTCCTCGTTTTATTTAACTTGCATGTATAAAAGTTTTTAAAACTTCACATTTCAGCTATATAATTCACATGCTTGTATGTTTTATATTTCCGCATTCGCGAGGGTTGTCACAGTAACCTTAACAGTACTCGAAACCCGACTAAATCCAAATCAAACCGAAACTCAATCGAATTCTCTATAGCCGAATGATACCCGAACCTGAATATAATTGAACTGATAAGAACTGAATCGATTGAAATAAACTCAAATGATTTATTTTCGCATAAAAAACACTCATATTTTAGGTGTTTTTTCATTGGTTCCTTATTTATATATTGTATTATGAAATAAGACACTCATATTGAAAAGCATAAGATACATTTAAGCTATTTTTTTTCACTATCGGCCTAAGAAGAGTACGATCTGAAACTCAATTTAACTGGTATTGACCCGACCCAAACCGCACCCGACTCGAAATTGCTCAAACCGACTAAATTGGCTAATTGAAATGAACCGGATTGAAATCAAACCAAACCCAAAGTTGCGATCAACCCGAGCTAAATCGAACCGATTTAACCTGATACTAAACCAAATCAAATGACATGTTTGCCAAGTCTAGTTTAAGGATTCAAATATCCACAGGTTATAATTGTTGATAATCACAATTGCTACCTTCAAATCCAAGCTTATAAGTGTTTTAATCCCACTTTTTATAAGAAGTCTTAAAATAGAAAGGTTGTATGTAATTTATTACGGTATTAACCCCTCCACTCAACTTCACTTTGCACATATTTTTTTTGGGCCATTTAACTCAACTTTGCACCTTTTTTTATTCGACAAAGTAAAGGTCCATAAACAATGTATTTTTATTAATTTAATATTATTAATAAAGCTATTTTTTCATATTAATAAAGCAACTTTTCCATCCAATTGGTACTTTATTATTATTTTCTTAAAATTTATGCATAAAGCATAAGTCTAAAGTGCATAGGACTGGAGGGAGTATTAACAATCATATGGAAGTAAAAATTCATAACTAAATTCAACGATGGACAAAAACACAAATGGATTAGTTTATTTTTAAGACTAAAAAATCAAAGAAGGGGAAGAGGATACTCACAAGTCACAATTCACAAAGTAGGAGCTTTATCGAGAAGACAGCCTCTCATAAACTACACAAACCATACAAATGTAGTGCTTATTGGCCTAACATTCCTTGGTCGAGTCAAGGGATCGTGCTTTCCAAACTCTTAAATATTGTTTGGCCTACGGAAGCCTATGTCGTTCTATGTAATTATTGATAAATTATTGAGTAAATATTTTAATTAATTTAATAACTACAGTACTTGAAAACAAAATTGTTAAAGACCGCCCCCATTTTACTCATCCCGTCCCTAAAATTTACTAGTTTTAAACCTGTGTAAAAAATGCATGGGTCGTATTTGTGAATTTATTACTTTAGTTATGTTTCTTTTTTTCAATATAACATAAGTTGAAATTAATTTTTTTTAACTTTTATGTTAAATTTATAAATATGAAGAAATGTTTTGCATACTTGTAGTGAAATTAAATTGAAGAATGGATATCTTTAGGAGAGAGAATAATTAAATCAGTTTCATGAGTGTGGTCACTACAAAAGAAAAAAAAAACTTTTTTCACTCCCTAAAATATAGGAACCAATCAAAATCCTTAAAAGAACTTAGCTTTTACAGTAGGTCTTGCTTAAGACGGGTCGGATCTTACAACGGGTATTTTGTGAGAGGAAATGGGTAGAGGGGACAAGGTGGGCTCCCCCCATGTGCTATCCACTCACCCTTAATGGGTATTTTGTGAGAGAATATGGTATCCGTCTTAAGCTTAAGACGGATACCTCCGTCTGAAATAAGAATTTGTGTAGCTTTTATATATAGGAAGATCTCTTTTCCAAGTTTACCCTTTTCTCTAAACTATCTTTTTAAGCTTATATTTTATCGGTAAATCCAAAATGAGAGACGATGACTCATTTTACGATTATTTTTTTTTAGTTCGTATAATATAAAGGACACCAATTTCGAAGAATAGGAATGACGAACAACATTAAATTTGTAATGAACAATATTATCGTTTAAACGATAATTTTATATATTATTTAACGATAATAATAAAACAACAAACAATCATTTTAATTTTTACAAAAAAAATGACATTTAAAACAGAAAAACTTCAAATGGCTATAACTTTGCGGTCGGGTGTCCGTTTTTGATGATTTTTTTTCAAATCGCTTATCTCGACAAGACGAACGCAATGGTAAAAAAATTATTTTTAGTGGCTCATTCGTGTAAAACACACGAACTGGCCAAGACAATTCATGTGGTTTACACGAATGGGCCTAGGCTAGGTCGTGTAAACCACACGAATGGGCCAAGGCCGATTCATGTGACTTACATGACCTGGCCTAGGCCCATTCGTGTAAACCACATGAATTGGCCTTGGCTAGTTCGTGTGTCTTACACGAATGGGCCACTAAAATTAATTTTTTTCCATTGTCTTTATCTCGTTGAGATATGAGATTTCAAAAAAATCATTGAAAACGGATATCCGGGCGCAAAGTTATGGCCGTTTGGAGTTTTTCCCTTTTTAATCGTCATTTTTTTTGTAAAATTTAAATGGTTGTTATCCGGTAACGTTGGTGATATTAATTGTCGCTGAAATGATAATGTTTTCGGCATTTTAATTGTTTTGAAATTAATGTCTTTCACTATTATACGAATTAAAAAAATTATCGTAAAATGGTTCACCGTCATTCATTTTCGATTTACCGATTAAAATATATTTAGCAAAATGTTTTAGGGAGAAGGGCAATTTTTTCCGAGAAAAGTAAAATAAGGGCGATCTTTTGCAATTTTTGAAGCCGTTTTTTAAAATTTGAAATTGGAAAAAAAAGAGAGAAAATGAGGTGGTGGATATTAAATGGGGTTTTTATTATTAAAGGGCACACGGGTAATTCATAGGGGCGGGATAACATTAAAGACCAAAAAAAAGTAGGGTGAGACACTTTTTCGCTTGTCGTTCGGGAAGTAACACCAACAATGATAAGTAATAAACTAATAATATATGAGCACTTAGTTCAACTGGTAAATAGTGTTAAAATTCATGAGGGAGAACATTATCGTCATAGTGATCCTACCTGTTACCAATTTAAATTAAACTGAATGGTATACACAAAAAAAAAACAATGATAAGTAAGACTTATGTTTACTAGTAAACCTAATTTTTATTTTAGAATTATGTTTTAAGTTACTACTATCTATATTTGAGTTGTTGTGTAATTAATAGCATGTAAAACTTGAGCAAGTCCACTGGTTTGGCTTAAGTACTTGTTTGTAATTTTAAGAAATTGTAAGGTAGTGGCTAAATCATTATACAAGTCCATGTAGGATATCTTAAACCATACAACTAGTTTCATTAAGCTAGTAGCTTAAATGGCCTTATCACAAATATACAACCAATACAAATTAGTTTGATGTATTAACATGTGGGTCAAGCTAGTTAAAATTTAAGATAAACCATTGGAATAAATCGGTAGCTCATAAATAAACTAGCTGAAAATATAATGTGACAATGATAAGCTAGTTGAAACTAGCTTACCATTGGAATTGCTCCTAGAAATTAGATGGAGGTCATTAATCATGTTAAAGCTAAAGTTATAAATAGAGGTCATTAATCATGTTGGATAAATTGTGAGTATCGTGCTTAATATTTTGAGTAGATAAAAATCTTAGCGATTGAGAATGTCTTATTGTTAAAGTGAGCAATAATACAATATTGGATTGTGGGTTAATCCCATAACAACTGCATGTTTGTATATATATATATATCCTTTCGTATTGTCTGTACCAAAAGCCCCCAACATGTGGTATCAGAGTTACGACTCAATGGCGAAAAGTTTTAAAACAGAGTTTGAGATGGAGTTGTTCAATTATACGAACAAGTTCTCATTATGGCAAAGCATGATCAAGGATGTTCTCACACAACACGGGTTGTAATGCGGATCTTGAAGATAAAAAATCCTGATGATGTTTATATTTTCTAATGGGAGGACATGAATTTGTGAGCGGTTAGTACAATATATTTATTAGCCCTTGCACCCGAAATAAAAGTATATTGTGTTATTAGAAGAGACAAATCCTAAGAAGTTGTGGACCAATTAAGTGCTGTAGGATTATGATGCAAAATCTTTGGCTAACAAACTATATTGAAGAAAGATTCCGTTGAGCTTGAGATGTTAGATAATGGATATTTAAGGGACGATCTAGATAAGTTTAATGGCTTGATCACCCAATAGGCGAGTTTGGATAAGATTTTCAAAGAAGAAAATACCGTAATGTTGTTGACTTCTCTTCCTAAAAAGTATCAAATAGTTATTACGAGTGTATTTGTGGGGAAGACAACATCCTCTTTAGATGAGACCGTTGTGGTTTTGCTTGAGTCATAAATATTGATGAAGCAAGGAGGTGGTGTCTCTTCAAGTGATAGAGGGGCTTTGGTGGTGGACGGTCATGGCAATAAGAAGGGCAGTTAGAAAAAGCATAATCTCAATATCAAGTGTTTATACTATTGTGAGTTATGCCACATACAAACCACATATCCTAAGGCAAAATAATATTTGAAAGAGTTGAAAAATACTCGTGGAAGCTAAGTGGGGTTGTAGCTATGACAAAAGTCAATGATGGTGAACTATTAACGGGTCATGGCGAAAAGGAATCTAAGGAGAGCTAGGTGTTAGACTCGGGAACTTCTTATCACATATGAGGGTGAAAAAATTGTTTCTCTTTCTATGAAGGATGTGAAGGTAAGATGGTTACTTTACCAAATGTAATAAGGCAAAGATTGATGGGGTTTGTGAGGTTAAAGTAAGACTTAGTGATAGTCAAGTTAGAAGGTTTGCTGATGTGGATATAGATGTCAAACCCTAATATAAACTGAATCTCTTTAGGTAGATTAAATGAGTTAAGTTATACCATTCATGTTGAGAATGGTGCTTACTAAAAACGATGTGGTGATTCTCAAGAGTAGAAAGGTAAAACTATCATATTCACATTTAATGGTAAATGTGGTGGGGATGAGTTAGTTCATGGAGAGGTACTCCTAAGTGAAGAAGAGATACTTCCAAGTGATGGTTGGGTTGCTTAAGGGGAGGTTTGTTAAGAAGTAACCCCAACATTGATGAGCAACACTTATGTTTACTAGTAACCTATAGAGTATTTATTTATGTTAGAATTATGTTTTAAGTCACTACTATTCCTATTTTAGATGTTATGTAATTAGTAGTATGTAAGTATTAGGAGTCATATTTTAGGGTTATTTAATGGGAATAATCCATATTAATCTGAGCTATGCATTCATTTATCTTTTACTAAACTTACTTAGCCTAATTTTTACATGTTACAACAGGTAAAGTTTAAGGTCATTTTGATTGTGGACCATATTATTTTATTTCGTTCTTCTTCACTGAATAGATAATTCATCTTATTCCTTCTAATCTTCAACGTTTCCCAAATTAAAAACAAAAACTCATAGAATCATACTTCCTAAAATCCGTCAATCAGTCACTTAAACCCCAAATTCATCAACAACCCAGAAAAATCTACTAATCAAATAACCACAAATCAAACTTAATTCTCCTTCACAATAAATTACACTTCTTTTTTTTTCTTCAAACTTACCTCAATAATCATTAACAGGTTCATCATTCTTTTTTCCTTCTTCCTTTTGTTCAATGATGACACAATTTTCCACGTTGATCGCGAGTTAGGGTTTTCGGAATTGAGGACACCATTGTTATCGTTATTGAGGGTTTTTGAGAGAAAAGGAGAAGGCTCGATTTGATTAGATGCAATCACCCAAACTAAAGCATCCTCCATATTTTTCTTCTTCTTTCCAAAACTCCCAATTTGTATAGTATAGTTTAATGAGAAGGGTGTGTTATTTTTAGATTGGCTAAGGTCCATAGAAACAGTCTTTGAATTTAAGGGATATTTGATAGGAAGACTTTTAAAATAGCTATCATGAAACTAATGGGCTATGCTTCATTGTGGTATGAAAACATGAAAGTTCAGATACTTAGAGAAAGAAAAGTCCTTATAAAATAATTGACTAAGCTTAAGAAGAAGCTCAAAGATAAATTTGTGCTAAGAGACTATACCTAAGGCATGTTCATTAAACTGACTCACCTTGAGCAAGACCTCAGACTTGTTGAGCCTTACTTGAGAGACTTTGAACAACTCACCCTACAATGTGAAATTGTTGAGAAACTTAGATTAGAAGATATCTAGGTTCCTAAGGGGCTTGATGACAAGATATCTAGCAGGGTAAATATGCAACACATTTACTCATTTGAGGAGGCAGTTAACTTGTCTTTGAGGGTTGAAAAACTATGGAAAGGCAAGACCAGTGTTCCTAAGCCACAACCTAAACCCGCCTTTTTTAAACCTTATGTTGGGGTAAGAATTTGACAGCCCTTAGTCCCTAATATACCAGCTGTTGTTGACAAGGGTAAGGGACCAGAGATGAGCCAGAAAAAGACCATACCCCTTAAGAAATGCTTTAAATGTCAAGATTATTGTCATTTTTCTAGGAAATGTCCTTCTAAGAGAGCTCTGAGTACCCTATAAGTTGTTCATTTGGGGGATGATGAAGTCCTTGTATGTGATGATGAGAGTGAGGAATCTGAGGTGGAGACGAGTGAAGAAATGGTAAACCCTAACTCAGGATTTAGTTTGGTCACTTGAAGGGTTATGCACAACAAGTCTCACCCATCGGAGGAGGACCATAGACATTAGATGTTCAGGACTAGGTGCACCATCAAGGAGAGGGTTTGTAACCTGATTGTAGATGGGGAGAGTTCTACCAAAGTGGCCTCCAAGACTCTTATTGACAAGCTAATCCTGCATACTAAGGACCACCCAAGTCCATACAAGCTCAGGTGGTTGAACAAGGGAGCTGAGGTCATGGTAGACAAGCATTGTGTAGTGCCATTCTCAATTTGCAAGGGCTATGTTGATGAGGCTGTTGGAGCTAGTGTCCTCCACAGTTAGTGTGATAACAGCTAAGGTTCACAGGGTATACTTTGTATTATAATCAGTTGATTAATGTTTATCGATAACGGTTGGCTTGCTAGATAAGTTTGACGTTATTGTCATACAGATGACGGTGATCAACTGATCCCTAAAAGTCACACCTATTGGATGTGTTTGAGAGATGTGATTATTTGAGAAAATAATCATATTGATGCCTTATTAAATGACTAAAAGGTTAGTCGATGTATTTGACTAAAAGGTTAGTCAATGTGATGATGATACGATTATTTAATAACGATTAAATAATGTTAGCTGGTAATTGAATATAAAATGTTATATTTAATCCATGTATATAATGTTGGTCTAAACTAAATGTAAACTGTTATATTTAAGTTGGCGGATATGTATTTCACGATATTATTATAGTGTATTGGTCCGGCATTACTCGGTTTATGTGACGGTCCATTACTAGTAATAATTAGAATACATATTACATTATATATATATAAAATAATATATGCTAACTACCTAATATAGGTTGAGATAAATAAGGAAACTAGGGTTTTGATTTTTGTGGCTTTCCTCTTGTAATCTCACGGCTCCTGTGAGATAAAAGAAAAAAAAAACCCTAGGGACTCTTAGATCTCACGGGACACACAAAGAAAAAGAGGAGAAAAATTCTGATTTTAATTCTCTCAATTCATCTTCATATTCATCATCTATATACAAACAAAATTAGAAGTAATTTTGGGGATTCGTTCTAGCACGACGAAGGCATTTCTTGAACCATCTTGGGTGCAACGATTAGGAGAATACCTACTTTGGTATTTGTTCTTAGGCCTTTTACTAGGATCGAACGTTATTTCTTAATCTCTTGTCTTATATTATGCAATTTCATTTATGACTAGAAATTCATATAGTTATAATTTCATTATAATCCAAAAATTTAAAGGGGAGTATACCGATATTTCCCATAAGTGGTATCAGAGCATTTGGCTATGAAATTATTTTATATGTTTTCATTTTTGATGAAATATAAGATTAGAAATTTTTGTTTTGTTTTTGTTTAGTTTTTTTTTGTTTCGGCTGAAAGAAAAAAAAAAATTAGGGTTTTTTTTTTTTTGGTACTGTTCACGGCCAGGGAAAAAAAAAATTTGGTACTGTTCACGGCACTGTTCAGCCGTGAGAAATTTTTTATTTTTTTGCCTTGTTTTTTTTTTTTTTTTGATTCATATATTTTGTTGTTTTAATATGTTAAGATAATAATATAATGAATTTGTTGATATTTTGATTTAATGAGGATTAAATTGAAATGTAAAGGGAATTTGTTTTGGATGTTAAAGAACATTCATTGTGCTAAATTTTTCGATATGAATATACAAAATGATTATGATTAGTTGAGTAATTTGATAATCGATTAATCATGATTTAGATATTCATTTTAAAAGGTTAATTTGAATCATCTAGTTTGTATAAATGTTTAATAATGATTAGATGTTGAATGTTTGTACCGATCTAGTTTTATTAGCATGATCAAATTAGAAAGATTAATTTGTATGTTTTTGTTTTGTTTTTATTAAAAATTTGTACCTGCTACTGTTCACGGGTACTGTTCATCCGTGAATAGTGAAAAAAAATTTTAAATTTTTATTTTGTTTTGATTATTGCATTATAAAGATAATGTATGTTGTTTTGTTGTTGGGAAAAGTTCACAATGATAGATACCCTATTATTTTAAAAAGGTTTAAAATAATGTTGAATTTAATTTATGTTATACCCGATAATATGAATTAAATTGGATTATGGTTGATTAAAATTGTTGTGTACAATTAAGGAATTGTCACATAATTTTGATCATTTTATAGGTGGTTTGGATAAATTAATCATCATAATTAATGAATTATGTATTGAATGTTTAATTTATTTTGTTGATGCATTTTATTATGTTGAATGAATGAATGAATGGATCAATGGATTATTTTGGTATTTCTACAAGAAGTTGTAATTTGTATTGCTTAGTGTGGCCTTAGTAGATTGTGTTATCGTAATGTTGGTAATATGGTCTTGGATGTATTTTGAGATCTTGAATCTCCCCTTTGTAATTTTTAATTATAATTTTTAAATTAGAATGTAAATAGGTTTATATTTTGTAATTTTAAAAATTGTATTTTTGAGAAGACCAAAGATGGAGATCGGATAGCTCACTCTCGCTACATGGACCAAGATGGAACATCAAGTCAAGCTTCTAGGGTCCATAAGGATGGATTCCAAAATGTAATTTTTTTTCTATTTTGATAGGATAGGCCACACTAGGACTTTGTACTTTGTTTTTCATTTTTCCGTTCTTATTGTTTTTCTTTTGCATGATAGTTAGTGCATCATATTCCGCCTAAACCAAACCACCTACTACTTAATTGCATGAAAATTGACTCATATAGATTGTATGTTAATTATCATGGACATCCAGATGTCACTCAAAATTCTAAAAGCTATCATCTTAAATTATTCATTCTCAAAATGCTAGATCATTCGTTCACTTAAATGAATAAAATTAAAGCTGATGGACCTTCCTCTAAAACCCTAAAATTGAGATTAGTCTTTATAGGGAAAACTGTTATGACTCCCTTCTTCGTCGGTAGGCATATAGGACCTTACTCTCCATATGACCCCTTCTACGTTGGGTAAGTAGTATGTGTTGACCTATTTTACCTCAACATTATAGTCCGAGTAATATCTCGTGATTATGATGGACTAAAGATAGAATTTACAGAAATTTATCGACCAGGAATTCTAAAAGTAGAATTAGCCAAGTAGTTTGCTTATCAATTTACAGAAATTGAGTCTTGGGATCATTTATATAATACTTGAGGGAGGTCAATTGTATAAATGGAAGAGTCTTCGCATTAATCTGTTTTGCATTAGACTTAATTAAAACGATGAAAATGCTTATTATGTTTTATCTCCTTTCTCGCAGTGTAGCATTCATTTATATCGATAAAACTGTTATAACAAATGGCTGGACATGCTGCTGCCCCTATGCCAAGTGCCACGCTCGCGCGTGAATCCTGGCTTAAGATGTTCATGGACAATATGAATCAGTACACGCGACTGAAAAATAACGGGTCCAACTTTGCGGACTAGGAGGCATCATTACGGAATGCTGCCATAGCCGACGGTAAGCTCAAGTACTTGACTGAGCCACTACCGCCTAACCCAGGCCCCAATGTAGGAGCAAATGAATCACTTGCTTATAGTGATTTCGTAATGGAGGCGGGTGCAATAAAGAACGTACTCATCTTTTCAATGGAATCCAATTTGCAAAGACGATTCATTGCCCAAGGTGCAAACAAGATTTTCACCACGCTCACTAACGAGTTCTCAAAAGCACCGCAGATCGTTATGTATGAGCTTACCACTCGCTTCTTTGAAGCGAAACTTCAGAAGGGCCAACCGGTTAGCCCACACATTCTCGATATGATCTAGAATCTCGAAAAAATGGAGGCACTTGATTGCAAAATCAAAGAGAGCGTGGTCATTGACCGCATGCTTCATTCACTTCATGATGGTTTTGCCCAATTCAGGGCAAATTACTATATGAATGTGAAGAGAAATCCTCATCAGCTACACTCACTTCTCATACAGACTGAGAAGGATCTGAATTTGAGTGAGAGCCTGAAGCAGGACGTTCTCATGATTGCAAACAAGGGTAAGGGTAAGGGAAAGGCTCAGGCCGACCTAGCTATAGGGAAGCCGAAGTTCAAGAAGCCAGGAAAGGGCAAGAGTGGGCCTGGTGAGACTAGCAGTAGCTCACAAGGCAAGACAAAGAGCAAAGAAAACATGGAGTGCCACCATTGCCACAAGACTGGGCATTGGAGGCGGCACTGTCCCGTGTATGCTGAAGACGTAAAAGCAGGCCGCGTCACTCCTGTTGGTATGTCTTCTTTTATTCATATGATTGAGATTAACCATGCAAGTTTCGGAACTTGGGTACTTGATGTTGGTTGTGGTTCTCATATGTGTAATCATTTGCAGGGCCTAAGAAACATCATAACTCTCGAAAAGGGTGATGTGGACCTGCGAGTGGGGAATGGAGCAAGAGTAGCAGCCATTTCAGTGGGAACATATGTAATCCAACTCCCGAGTGGATTTGAGTTATTTTTAAATAACTGTTACTATGTACCCAGTTTATCTAAAAACATTATTTCAGTTTCCGTACTCGATAAGGACGGTTTTTCATTTGTAATAAAGGATAATAGCTGTATTTTCTCTTTAACGAAATGATTTATGGTAAAGCAGTTTCCATGAATGGGATTTATGTTTTAGATCAAACCACAGATATATTGCATGTGAGTAATAAAAAGGTAAAGGTTGGTGACAAAGATCAAACCTATATATGGCATTGCCGTATGGGACACATAAATGAAAAACGCGTGAAGAAGCTCATTGACAATGGGACTATCTCCCCATTTGACTATGCATCATTTGGCACGTGTGAATCATGTCTCATAGGCAAAATGACTCGAATTTCCTTCAAAGGTGTTGGAATGCGCGCTGCTGACCTATTAGGACTCATACATACTGATGTGTGTGGACCTATGTCAATCAACGCTAGAGATGGCTATAGATATTTTATCACTTTCACGGACGATTTGAGTAGATATGGATATGTCTACTTAATGAAGCACAAAAGTGAGTCCTTTGATAAGTTCAAGGAATACCAGAATAAGGTTGAAAACCAGCTGGGTAGAAAGATTAAAGCACTACGTTCAGATCGTGGTGGCGAATATCTTTCGAATGAGTTTGATCAACACCTTAAAAACTGTGGTGTAGTACCACAATTAACTCCACCTGGAACACCTCAATTAAATGGTGTGTCCGAAAGGAGAAATTGAACATTACTTGATATGGTTCGATCCGTGATGAGTCACATGGTAGTGCCTGATTCATTGTGGGGCTATGCTCTTTTGTCAGCTGCTCTTATACTTAACCGAAGTCCGTCTAAAGCTGTTGACAAGACTCCATTTGAAATGTGGAAGGGAACAGTCCCTAACTTGTCTTTTATTCGGGTTTGGGGCTGCGAGGCTTATGTCAAGTGGAGACACGAGGATAAGCTCGGCCCGCGATCGGTCAAGACATACTTTATTGGTTATCCAAAAGGAATGTTTGGTCATTACTTTTATTCGCCTAGCGAACAACGTGTTTTTGTTGCGGCTAGTGCGAAGTTTCTAGAGAAAGAATTTCTCGAGAACAAGACGAGTGATAGAACCTTCGATCTATTGGAGATTCAAGAACCAACAACCGAGAAACCGATGGAGGAAGATGTTCCTTCATCTTCTGCTGCGGTTAATATTCCTTAGGAACCTAGAAGGTCGGGTAGAGTCTCCATACCTCCAGACAGATACATTGGTATGGTCGAGGAGAACGATAGAGACGATGTTTTGCTCCTAGAGAGTAACAAACCCGCTACCTATAAAGGAGCCATGACCTGTTCCGACTCAAAGCTATGGCTTGAGGCCATGCAATCCGAGATGGACTCTATGTATGAGAATGACGTATGGAATCTGGTTGATTTGCCTGATAAGGTTCGGCCTCTTCAGTGCAAATGGCTTTACAAGATAAAGCATTCCGTAGGGGGACAACCAGACACCTATAAGGCACGACTAGTGGCAAAAGGTTTCACACAAGTGCAAGGATTGCATTATGATGAAATTTTTGCACCCGTAGTCATGCTGCGTTCCATTCGGATAATCTTAGCGATTGCCGCTTTCATGACTATGAAATTTGGCAGATGGACGTGAAAACCGCCTTCTTAAACGGTTATTTGGAGGAGGAGTTGTACATGGTACAATCCGAAGGTTTCATTGACTCTAAAAATCCTAAGAAAGTGTGCAAGCTTAAGCGTTCCATTTATGGACTTAAGCAAGCTTCTCGGAGTTGGAATCATCGTTTCGACCAAGTGATAAAAGCAAATGGTTTCACTCGATCGGTTGAGGAACCATGCTTATATGTCAAGTCGAGTGGGAGTAAAATCGTTTTCTTGATATTGTATGTCGATGACATACTTTTGATAGGGAATGATATTCCTCTCTTATCTTCGGTTAAGGTATGGTTAAAGAACCATTTCCAGATGAAAGATCTGGGCGAGGCACAACGCATATTGGGAATCCGTATCTACAGAGATAGATCACGACGGATGTTATCACTCAGTCAGGAGTCTTATATAGATAAGATTCTTGAAAGGTTCAGCATGACCAACTCCAAGCAGGGGTATCTTCCAATGACGTCTGGGATGCATTTGAGTAAAGCTCAGGCACCCAAGACATCTGAAGAGGTCGAGCGCATGAGTCGAGTTCCTTATGCATCAGCTTTAGGATCGATCATGTATGCCATGATATGCACACGTCCAAACGTGGCATATGCTTTGAGTATGACCAGTCGGTACCGAGGCAATCCAGGTGAAACACACTGGATGGCTGTTAAAAACATCCTTAAGTACCTACGGAGGACTAAGGATTGGGTACTGACTTATGGAGGAGAGACTGAGCTTTGCGCAACCGGTTACGCAGATGCTAGCTTCCAAACGGATCGGAGTGACTCGAAATCTCAGTCTGGATTCGTATTTACTCTTAATGGCGCTGCGGTCAGCTGGAAAAGCTCCAAGCAGAGTGTTATAGCAGATTCTACGACTGAGTCCGAGTACTATGCCGCTTCAGAGGCTGCAAAGGAAGCTATATGGATGCGTCAATTCTTACAAGGACTTGCCATAGTTCCTAGTTCGAATGACCCGATCACCATCTATTGTGATAATAGTGGTGCCATCTTCCAGGCTAAGGAGCCTAGGTCTAGCAACAAATCTAGACATGTACTTCAGAAGGCTCACATGATCAGAGATTACGTGGAGCAAAAGGAGATAGTGATAGACAAGATTGCTACGGATGATAACATAGCAGATCCTCTCACTAAACCGTTAAGACATGATAAGCATGTAGGGCACGTTACTTCCATGGGAATTAAACGTGTTCCTGAGTTGTATTAGCTGTTTGTATGAATTAGATACATCTTTTTCATATACTAATAATAACTTCATCGTATTGTTTTCATATTTTGTTTTTCATGTGGATTGTATGGACAATATTGAACACCACAAAGTGAACTGAATAACATTATATGTGTTTTGGTCCGTAATTGCCTACATGAGCTGATAACTCTGGCTATTATATTGTTGAGTCGACTGATGGTGGGTTCAACGAGCCATAAGTCAAACTGTTGACTGATCGATCACAAATACGAGTTATAAGGATACCTCGTAGGACATTGTAATTCGTGACGACGTTATGGAGTCCTAAATGTTTAACAACATTCGGTGCCAGGTCGTGGATTGGACGTCCATAGTGTTCCTAGAGTCGATTCTTTTGACTATCGACTGTCTCTTGAGATTAAGGCAGTTTTTGGGTGACTTTGGTTTCTTTCTCACGGTCAACCGTAACAGGAGGCCAAGCAGATTTTTACTGGGTCATTTCATACTGTGCTTACATCTGCAGGATTCGAGTTGAGGAAAATATCCAACCCTTTATCAGGTTTTGTTATTTCTCAGGGCCACTCGAGGAGTAGTAACTGAAATGCATGGCCATGCTCGAATAATGATTCGTTTATCAGTTGAGTTACTCTCCAGTCGGGAAAACCACTCTTGATAATGATCACTTGTAAAATACGACCTTTGTGAATGCGGACTTTGCAAATTGTTTTACATTGAGTGGGAGAAATTTAAGGATATGAGAATCGGTTATCGCACATACACTTGTAAGGACAAGTGGGAGATTGTTGGAGCTAGTGTCCTCCACAGTTAGTGTGATAACAGCTAAGGTTCACAGGGTATACTTTGTATTATAATCAGTTGATTAACGTTTATCGATAACGGTTGGCTTGCTAGATAAGTTTGACGTTATTGTCATACAGATGGCGGTGATCAACTGATCCCTAAAAGTCACACCTAAAGGATGTGTTTGAGAGATGTGATTATTTGAGAAAATAATCATATTGATGCCTTATTAAATGACTAAAAGGTTAGTCGATGTATTTGACTAAAAGGTTAGTCAATGTGATGATGATACGATTATTTAATAACGATTAAATAATGTTAGCTGGTAATTGAATATAAAATGTTATATTTAATCCATGTATATAATGTTGGTCTAAACTAAATGTAAACTGTTATATTTAAGTTGGCGGATATGTATTACACGATATTATTATAGTGTATTGGTCCGGCATTACTCGGTTTATGTGACGGTCCATTACTAGTAATAATTAGAATACATATTACATTATATATATATAAAATAATATATGCTAACTACCTAATATAGGTTGAGATAAATAAGGAAACTAGGGTATTGATTTATGTGGCTTTCCTCTTGTAATCTCACGGCTCCTGTGAGATAAAAGAAAAAAAAACAAAAACCCTAGGGACTCTTAGATCTCACGGGACACACAAAGAAAAAGAGGAGAAAAATTCTGATTTTAATTCTCTCAATTCATCTTCATATTCATCATCTATATACACACAAAATTAGAAGTAATTTTGGGGATTCGTTCTAGCACGACGAAGGTATTTCTTGAACCATCTTGGGTGCAACGATTAGGAGAATACCTACTTTGGTATTTGTTCTTAGGCCTTTTACTAGGACCGAAGGTTATTTCTTAATCTCTTGTCTTATATTATGCAATTTTATTTATGACTAGAAATTCATATAGTTATAATTTCATTATAATCCGAAAATTTAAAGGGGAGTATACCGATATTTCCCACAGAGGCAGTGTGTGATGTCCTGCCTATGGATGCTTGTCACCTCTTGCTAGGGAGACAATGGGAATTCGATTGAGATGATATTCACCATGGTCGAGACAACACCTATACTTTCATAATGGGTAAGAAGAAGATCACCTTGCTTCCATTACCACCTACTCGTACGCTGAGTACACCACCCTTGAGCGAATCATCAAATGAGGTCTTGTTGATAAATGTGTGAAATGTTTCAAGAGCTAAATGAGAGGGAACCAGTGTTTGTGCTTCTAGCTAAGGAAGTCTTACTTGTCACTATTGAGGTGCCAGATGAGGTCAAGCACGTGTTGAGGGACTATGAGGATGTGTTCCTTACTGAGCTACATAGTGGACTTTCACCACTAAGGGGGCATTGAGCATCACATTGATCTTACAATTATATGCTGGAGAGTTGCTAAGTAGTGGCTATGTGAAGGAGTCTCTTAGTCTTTGTGATGTCCCTTTCTTGCTATCTCAAAGAAAGATGGTACATGGAAGATGTGCATTGGTACTAGGGTCATTAACAACATCACTATCAAGTATAGGTTTCCTATACAAAGACTTAATGACATCCTGAATGAGCTAAGTAGGCTCAAGTCTTTTCTAAGATTAATCTTACGCAAGGTTACCATCAAGTGAGGATAAGGGCTGGTGATGAATAAAAAACTGGCTTCAAGACCAAGCAGTTGTATAAATTGCTAGTCATGACATTTGGATTGTCAAATGCTCCTAGCACTTTCATGAGGTTGATGACCGAGGATCTAAGGTCATGCCTAGGCAGGTTCATTGTTGTCTACTTTGATGACATTCTTTTTTATAGTCCATCCAAGCAAGAGCCTCTACACCATTTGAGAATGTTGTTTGATAGGATGAGGCAGAACAAGTTCTATGGCAAGATGGAGAAGTGTACATTTATGCAAAGTGAGGTTCATTTCCTTGGATTCATTATATCCAAAGAAGGTGTCTCAGTCGATCCAGAGAAGGTCAAGGCTATCCATGATTGGCCTACATCAAGCACTACGACAGAAGTAAGAAGTTTTCATGGGCTAGCATCATTCTATAGGAGGTTCATTCAAGGTTTTAACTATCTCATGGCTCATGTCACAGAATGTATGAAGAAGGGTGAGTTCAAGTGGAATGAGAAGACATAAAGGTCTTTTAGCACCATCAAGGTCCTACTGTGCAATTCACATGTCCTAGTTCTACCTTATTTCAACAAGTTGTTTGAGGTTGAGTGTAATGCAAGTGGCATAGGCATTGGGGCAGCGTTAATGCAAGAGAAAAAACTAGTGGCCTAATTTAGTGAGAAGCTCAATAGAGCTAATTTTAACTACTCAACCTATGTCAAAGAGTTTTATGCAATAGTAAGAGCCTTGAATCATTGGGGTCATTATCGTAAAACCAAACCATTTGTGCTACATTCTGACCATAAGGCTCTCAAGTATATTAATGGCCAACACAATATTAATCCAAGGTATGCTAAGTGGTTTGAGTTCTCGCAATCATTCTCCTTCTCTAGTAAATACATTGAGGGCAAGGATAACATTGTGGCAGATGCCTTGACAATAAGGTCTATGATGTTAAGTTACATGGAGCAATGGGTGCTGGGCTTTAAGTACTTGAAAGAGTTGTACGTGGAGGATCCTAAGTTCAAGGATAAATGAGAATCATACCAAGGGGCCAACACAAAGATAAGCAACAAGTACATCATCTACAATGGGTTCTTGTTCCTTGACAACAAGTTGTGCATTCCTAAGGGGCCCTACAGAGAATTACTTGTGAGGGAGGTGCATTCCAATGGCCTAGCTGGGATACAGAAGACTTATGATATCCTACAAGAACATTTCTACTGGTCTAAGATGCTTGGTGATGTCCAAGATGTGATTAAAATATGTGGTTCGTGCCAACAATCAAAGTCTTACTTTCAAGCTCGTCCTTACACTCCCCTGCCAGTCCCAAACAAACCATGGGAGGATGTTAGCATGAACTTCATTGTGGCTCTCCCTAAAACACATAGGGGTAGGGACTCCATAATGGTTGTGGTGGATGGGTTTATTAAGATGGCTCACTTCTTTGCATATAAGAAGACATAAAATGCCATAAGGGTAGTTGACCACTCTTTTAAAGAGGTTGTTAAGCTCCATGGGGTTCCAAGTAGGGGTGTTCATAATTAACCGAACCGTAAAACCGAACCGAAAAAACCGAAAACCGCATTTTTTTTAGGTTCGGTTAACCGAACCGAAACACAAAAACGGTTCGGTTAACCGAACCGGTTCTATTTACTCATGAACGGTTCGGTTACGGTTCAGATTTTCATAACCGCGGTTAACCGAAACCGAACCGTGACATTATTATCCATAGCAAAATATTATTTGGCTAGCCCAAAAACTAATAATTACCCTTATTTTTGCACTCAAACTCTCATTTCACCCTTATTCTAACACTCAACCACCCTCCTCCTCACTTATTATTCACCATTCTATTATTGAATCACGTTGTCTTACGTTCAACAGTTAACTCTTCCTATTATTTTATCTTTAATAATTTTTATATTATGTTTATCTTGTAGAGTTTTACTATATTCACCATTAAAACATGTCAATGATAGAAAAAAATAGAACAAAGTTTCTATTTGGGAAAAAAAATCCGATAATGCAACGGTTTCGGTTAACCGCACTAACCGAACCGGTTCAACCGGTTCACCGAACTGAAAATAACCGCAGCAAACGGTTCGGTTACGGTTCGCCATTTAGCCGAACCGATTGGGCGGTTAACCGGTTAATTTCGCGGTTCGGTTAACCGAACCGCGAATGAACACCCCTAGTTCCAAGGACCATTGTTTCAGATAGGGATTCAACGTTCATGAGTCATTTCTAGAGGACTTTATGGAAGCTATTGAAAACAAGGCTGTTGTTTAGAACTTCACACCATCCCTAAGGATGGCCAGATTGAGGTCACAAATAAGAAATTTGGAAGGATACTAAGGTGTGTGGTGGCTAAGTCTTTAAAAAATTAGGACCTAAGGTTGCCACATGCAGCATTTGCTTCAGCAGAGCTCCATCAACAAGCACTAAAAGGAGTCACTTTGAGGTGGTCTATGACACTAACCCTTTGATGCAGCATACGTTTCCACAATCAAAGGAAAGGAGATCAGCGATGATGCAAAGAAAAGAGTGGAGTAGATGGTGAAACTCCATGCCATGGTAAGAAAGAAAATTGATAAGACTAATGAGAGGTACAAGGCAAGTGCTAAGGGTCTTAAGAAGACAAGGGAGTTCCAGGTGAGGGACTTGGTATGGATACATATAAGAAAGGAAAGGTCATCTGACAAGAGGAAAACAAATGCCCATGCCAAGGGAAGAGGGGACTTTTGAGGTACTCGAGAAGCTAGCGTCTAATGCCTACAAGATCAAGCTCCAAGGTGACAATGGCGTGTCCATGGCACCTTCAAAAAATTAGACCTAAGTCCTTACTATGATGAATCAAAGGATGATATGGCTGAGGATTTACGGGTAAATCCTTCTCAAGAGGTAGGGTTTGCAACATAAGATGAGGCAATGGGTATCTCATTCAAGGCAGGGTCCAGAAACAAATCTAGCTCGAGCAAGACATGTCCTAACGCGATCAAGACAAATGATAGTTCAAAGGAACCCAGGGGAGTCTAGCTCACAATACTAGTTCCAGGGCCTACATGGCTTAGTTGTAAGCATGTCTAAGAGAAAATTCTATGTCTTAGAGATATTTGTAATACTCCGTATTTTCTATGTATTAGGGACTCAGCCGAGTAGGGCTTACTCGACCGAGTGGGTTGTGCACTCGGCCGAGTAGAGGCTACTCGACCGAGTGGGGTTGGCTGATGTTTGGAACAGTGTTTTGTTCTTGCGTACTGGGCCGAGTGAGATCGGCACTCGTCCGAGTAAGTCGTGCTCGACCGAGTACGTGTTGTACTCGACCGAGTACGACGATTTCGGGATTTAATCAGACGGTTGATTAAGGGTGAATAAGAGAAATTAGTTTTCATAATCCAGTTTACGCTTTCATAATTACAAACCCTAGTCTCTCAAACTCTTCCTAATTCCTCAAGAACACCTTTTATAATCTCGTGCCGGATCCGATTCTTTCACTTCTTTAGTTGATTGCTTTGGTAAGTATTCATGTTTATAATTGTTTACATAGCATTTGTAAACCCTAATTGGATTGGGGGAAATGGAAAGATTGTTAATGATTGTATGAATATTGATTGTTTAGGAGGGGACTTCATAGAGGAACGCTTCTGATTGCTTGTGTGATTATTGTGAATTTGCTATAAGGTATGGTTTCCCTACTCAGTATTTGTTATGCAAATTGTGTTGGAGTGAGTGTCCTCAACAATAGTGCGATCACATAATTAAATCTCAATAATAAGAATACAAAGGGATGATCAATATTATAGTCAACTGGTCAACATAAATCGGTATCGATTGGCTAAATTGAGTTTGACGTTGCTGTCGTATGACGGTGGTGATCAGGTGATCCCTTGAGGTCACACCTAAAGGACAATCCCCTAATCATGTAAGTTAATTAATTGTATATCAATACAGATTAATTAATCCCTTAAATTGAACTAAGTTTATATTGTAAGTGAGATTTATATCTTATTATAATATGATTAAATAAGATTCATTTTAGTAATTTAATTGTTATATTACTAAGAATGCATTATGTATATGAAACATTTGAGATAAGAAAAATTGGTTGATTATAATAACAAATTTTTGTAGGTTATATTAACCAAATATGAGATGGCCTATTTTATTTACACGTGATTATAAAATATGACTTAAAATGTTAAGTCTAATTTATTTTTTATGAAATTGCATTTAAATTAGTTAAATGCGCATTTATATGCCAAATTACATGTTACATTATGTCACATGTCACATTTGTGACAAACGACAAATTGCAAAAATAAAATGGACACCCATATTACATATGGGGACCGTCTTCATGAGCATGAAAGGAACTTTTGGATTTTAATTATTTGATCTAATAAGAAATAGACCAAAATGATAAAAACAAAAGCCTAAGATTCTTTTCTTGTGAAGACAAAATGAAAGTGACCACACACCCCACCATGGGGCATGTGGCCGGTGCTAGTGAAGAGAAAAAGAGGACAAGTTTCCTCTTATTTATTCAACACTCCATCTCATTTTCTAAGAGACATGCAAATTGTATCTCTCTTCTCAAAACTTCTCACTACAACTTAAGAAGTTCTTACAACTTGAAGTTCATATTTTACTAGTAATTTTACTAAGTGTAGTAATTAGATTATTAGTTATATTAAGGGAGAATACTATGTTGTACTAGTGTAGTATCTTATATAATGATTAAAGAGAGTAGTCTTGGATGCAACTAATTGGAGAGTTTCTACTTTGAAACTAGGAGTTCATCCCTTGATTTATAGCTCAAGAATAATAGTTGAAAGGAGTTCAATTATTGCGCCCATTTCCTTGATCATACTCATTGTAAGAAATTGTTCTTTCTTGTTCTTTTGTTATGCATGCATAAGATTCTCATAGTTTAAGAGTAAAATATTCATAAGATGATATTAGAAATATCTAATATTAAGTTTAAGAAACTTACAAGCGGTATCAGAGCTTTGATTATTGCATGCATAATCGATTTATAGCTTTTTCGAGTTAATGTAACTTAAAGAAAACAAGTAATTTGTGTTTTATGAGATAAAATCACAAAGTCATTTGCATGATAATATATTTTAGTCCTAATATGATTTTAGGTCATTTTGATGATTTATGGAAATTTATATTGCTCAAATATAATTTTTAGTGTTTTTATTACATTTTAATGAGTAAAATGATCTTTAAAATGCTAAAAATATTTAGACATGTCTTATAATCTTGAAAGTTTTATATGACATCACGTTTATATTTTACTTACTGAATGTCAAATTTCATGTGAAGTTGAATTATTTCTCATGATTTATGATTTTTATATGATACAATGGTATAAATGAAGGTCAAATGGTTAAAAATAGTTTTGCTTCTAATCTGATCATGAAATTTTAGTATGCTGTCAAATGCATGTTTTCCTTACAGACTGGAAAAGTTTAGACTAATGTGATTTGTCTATGATTTATGAATTGTTAATGTAAAAATGGCATAAATAGTGACTAATTTAGCAAATATAGCTAAAATAAATTTCATGTCATGAGAAAAATGTTAATGGTTGAATAAATGTCCCACATTACAGTGCTAATGTTGAAAATTTAATTAGATTAATTTTCACATGCTTTATGTATTTTATTTGATAAAACCGATATATAAAGCGCAACCGAATTTTCTCAAAATCAATTCGAAATTTTTAAGCTTGATTTTTTGACATTTTTAATGTCATGGAAATGTTCCAGAATGTACAAAAATTTAAATTCAAAATTTGAAATTATTGTAATTAAATTTGGATTTATTTGATTAAAATATGATTTTAAAGTCTAATTCTGAGCAATTATATAGCAACAAGTTGAATTATTGTCAAAAATTGAGTGATGACTAATTTTTGAGTCCTAAATCAGTTGGGATAATTAACTTGGACTTAAATATGATTTAAGTATTGTTTGATGATATTAAAGTGTTATTATCACGCATTACCGTAAAACCGGGTTATATATGATATAAACTTTAAATAGGGCTATTTGGCATTTAAAATGAGCATGTCTTATACATATTATAATGCTTTTATGAATGTCATATTTTATTTATGGCCTTAGTTTTAATCGATATTCCCCGAAATGTATGGGAATATTGATTCGGTTGTATTTAATGTGATCTCGTATCACTTTTATTGTAATATTTTATTTTTACAAATGTATAATAGAAAAGCTATGTAATTTTTATTATAATTTTTAATTATTTTTATCACGGAGTTTCCCAAAGACGGTGCCATTCGGAAAGGAGTTCCAAGAGAGACGGTGACCTTGGGAGGCGAGCTTATGAAGTTCAAGGGACCAAAGGAGCTGATTTCCGAATTTGTAATAGATTATATGATTTTCTATTCTAGGAAAGGCCGTACTAGGAAATTTTATTTTTGCTTGCATTTTATTTAATATGTTTGCATGCATTGCCAAATCACCATAACATGACATGCATATTTCATCGAGTCATCGACCGTGTCAATTAAAATTATCAATAATTCATCGATTTAGTTTACTTAAATGAGATAGATAATAAATTGACATGACCTCTCATAATAAATAATTGAGATCAAGCCTTACCAAATAGTAGAACCCATGAATCTCAATTTCACAAGGAAGTAGGCTCGGCTCACCAGGGTACTAAACTTGTTACGTTGGATAAGTGGGGTAATAAAGGTTATTATTTCGAAATTTGGATTGAGCTCATAGGAAGTATTCACGACCGTAGCCGCATGTGTTCCGAGTTAAGATAAATATTAAAGTTTAGTAATTTAATTGTTATATTACTAAGAATGCATTATGTTTATGAAACATGTGAGATGAGCAAAATTGGTTGATTATAATTACAAATTGTTGTAGATTATATTAACCAAATATGAGATGACCCATTTTATTTACACGTGATTATAAAATATGACTTAAAATGTTAAGTCTAATTTATTTGTTATGAAATTGCATTTAAATTAGTTAAATGTGCATTTATAAGCCAAATTACATGTTACATGTCACATGTCACATTTGTGACAAATGACAAATTGCAAAAATAAAATGGACACCCATATTACATATGGGAACCGGCTTCATGAGCATAAAAGCAGCTTTTGGATTTTAATTATTTGATCTAATAAGAAATAGACTAAAATGATAAAACAAAAGCCTAAGATTCTTTTCTTGTGAAGACAAAATGAAAGTGACCACACACCCCACCATGGGGCATGTGGCCGATGCTAGTGAAGAGAAAAAGAGGACAAGTTTCCTCTTATTTATTCAACACTCCATCTCATTTTCTAAGAGACATGCAAATTGCTTATCTCTCTTCTCAAACCTTCTCACTACAACTTAAGAAGTTCTTACAACTTGAAGTTCATATTTTACTAGTAATTTTACTAAGTGTAGTAATTAGATTATTAGTTATTTTAAGGGAGAATACTATATTGTACTAGTGTAGTATCTTATATAGTGATTAAATAGAGTAGTTTTGGGTGCAACTGATTGGAGAGTTTCTACTTTGAAACTAGGAGTTCATCCCTTGATTTATAGCTCAAGAACAATAGTTGAAAGGAGTTCAATTATTGTGCCCATTTCCTTCATACTCATTGTAAGAAATTGTTCTTTCTTGCTCTTTTGTTATGCATGCATAAGATTCTCATAGTTTAAGAGTAAACTATTCTTAAGATGATATTAGAAATGTCTAATATTAAGTTTAAGAAACTTACAAATTGATGTTATGATATTATATGATTCTTGATATGTGATTGTTGATGGTGTTGATGGGGTTCGGGTTTGGTGTTGGAGATGTTACTATGGTTATTATGGTAACTGATTGGTGATTTCGTTGGGAGACGGATCACACTCCGATTTCTTCCCCGTAGTTATCCCATTACGTGGAGGATGTGCACATTAATGATCCGGGTTTGTCTCGCTACGGTGATATGGAACATCGACGCCCATGGCTGCGCTCCAAGGTCAATTGGTGGTTTTGTAGAGCATGGATGGTTACCTGAGTCTACTGAGGTTTCCACTGCGATGACCTTCCGGTTTATTTTTCCCTTGTGCTTATCTTGTACGTTGCTCGGTATATGCTAATACTGACCCCTTTACTGTTTTACAAACTGTTGTGATTCATTTGGGATGGTGAGCATGTGATCGCAGGCTAGGTAGCACCAAAACGGACACGGACACGGACACGACACGGACACGTGATACAGCATCTCGTGAAATTTAGGACACGGGACACGCCGTTTAAATTTAATGATACATATATTTTATAGTTATAAACAACGTATGATTTTATTTTTGTATTAGTATTTGATATTAAATATAAATAATTGAAGGTAAAATTTGATTTTTACTATAATTCATTCTCATTTTCTACCCAAACGCATCTTCGAATCAATCTCTTTTAGTTTTTGACCTCTCATTCCTTGTTTATAAGTGTCCGTGTGTCCGTGTGTCCGACACGGGACGACCGATTAGGAGAATTGTCCGTGCTACCTAGATCGCAGGTAATCGATAGAGATTCATTGGGATCGAGCATGAGATCACTGCGTCGTGTCTTAGCTCTCGCCGAGTAGTTAGAGTCTTATACATTGTTTAGTTTTTATTACTTTATCAGTTGTTGTGTTTGGATTGTTGGTCAGACGGTATGCCGTCTGTTTTGAGAACATGTATTGGAGTTAAACTATTTATTAAATAAAGTATTGTTTCTTTATTGCTTGTTTTGATATATACTACCTCGAGCAACCGAGATGGTAACCCTCCCATGTGCTAAGGGGGTCTTGGAAGGCACTTTGGTGTATGGGGGTATTACAATGTTAGCTACCAATAAGTCCAGGGGAGTTTTGTCTAAATCTCGCCAAGGAAAAATTTCTTCTAGGACACAAGGTAAGGGGTCCAGATTAGCTCAATCCTAAAGCATGTGCTAAGGTCTATTTTGTTTCCTCTTTTGGATAGATAGGGTTAGGGGGTTTTGTGAAAGTGTTCCCAACACTTTGTACTTGAAAATATGCATAAGCAACAGATCAATCTCCAAGACCTGCCACCTTTTCTTTGACCTTAGCAAACAAACAAGATGGAGCAGCCCTACTTTATGATTTATAATGCTTTATTTCTGTTTATTTTCTAGTTGTATTTGTAAAGGCAAGGTGTCGCTAAACATCTATATTTGGTCGCAAGTTCAGTTTAGCGACCAATTTGCGAGTATTTTCTTTTGGATGCTATAGGCTCAGTCGCAGAGCAAGGTTAGTCGCAAAAATAGTCTCTAATTAGCAACTAAAAGATATAGTACCTAGTTAGCGTCTAAATATTGATACATTTGCTAATTAGAGACCAATTTTAATGGACTCAATTTAGCTACCAAATATATATATATATGGTCGCTATTTTACGGCCAAATTTATTAGTTTTTAAATTGCAACCAATTTTTATTTAGTCGCAACTTTGCAACCTATATATCATGAATTGGTTGCTAACTGAAATGCTTGTACAGGTTTCAGAAAGACGAAAGACCTCCATCATTAATGAGTATAATATATAGAGAGTATTACTCAAGATTATAAATGAAATCACAAATGTACCAATAATAGTCAAAATAAAGATACATATCATATATAGAAAGATTTACAATAGTAGCTATTGTATCACATTACAAAGGATAGTCAATCATTCTTTCTTATGCTTATATAAAAAAGAGATAATGCCTAGCTAACATGCATGTACAAATGTTAAATTACTTAGTGTTATCCAAAACATTGCTGAAGCCTTCAAATTCATCCTTATACCAAAAAGTTGTTGAACCCTTCAAATTCTTCCTTTACCAAAAAGTGATGAGTAGCATGTACGGATGTTGAACTTACTAGCACTATGCAAAAAGTTGTAGAAGCCTCCAATATACTAAAACTTACTAGCTAAGGCATAAGAGTACCTAGATATAGTAGCGATTAAGTTTGTTGGCTTTCAAACTGGTTGGAAACACACCTACGCATCTCTTGAGATATCACATTTAGTGCATCATTTAGTCCCTCAATCAATTTCTTCTAACTTAGCTTGCCAAATCATTTGCATGTCCTTCCGTCTTTTTCCTTTGTTCGACAAGTTGTCGCTTAGTATCTTCCAACTCTTTGGTTGTCGTTGTAAGTTGTTCCTCTAGTACTGATATTACACTAGGGGTTGCTTGCCTCAGGTTCTTTGGTAACCCATTTGGACGGTCATAGAACAGACTCACACTGTTACCAATTCTATACACGTTCCCTTGACGAGAAAATCCACCTGAGTTCTTTATGAATATGTCATTCTTGATTGAGTTAGAAATATCGACGTTTTCTTGACTCACACCAACCTCAGACTCGTAATCATCCTACACAACCAGATACAACCAACACGTATAAGGATATTTTTCAGATTGACATAACTTAAAATGGTCATAGGTAATTACTTATCAATATAAGTATCCAAAAACCTCACATGTAGCTTTTCTTCACGGGGATCACAAAATGACTTATCTTTTGACCTTTGATGCGTTTTCACAAAAAGTTTAGATGCAGTACGCAATTGTCCATTATCTTTCATCTGGACATGTTAAGGAACTTTTAGAACTAAGCTTTTACTAGTAATTTATATGAAATTTAGGCCTAAGTTTAGACATTTCGACTTACCATTTTCTTTGCTATTTGCATAGATGATATCGAACCTTGACAATGCTTTGTGCCACCCTTCGGTCCACCCTTCATGTTGTGTAGATATTGCTTTGATCTCTTCTTAAATTCCGGACTAGATTTAACCTCTTTAAGTCTTTGTCTAATTGTTGTCGACATCCAAAAAATAGTTTTATGACTGGGCACCTTGTTTGCCTTGTTCACCATGTCCTTGAGACGAATGCCAGCTCTTAGTATCTTCCAACTCTTTGGTTGTCGTTGTAAGTTGTTCCTCTAGTACTGATATTACACTAGGGGTTGCTTGCCTCAGGTTCTTTGGTAACCCATTTGGACGGTCATAGAACAGACTCACACTGTTACCAATTCCATACACGTTCCCTTGACGAGAAAATCCACCTGAGTTCTTTATGAATATGTCATTCTTGATTGAGTTAGAAATATCGACGTTTTCTTGACTCACACCAACCTCAGACTCGTAATCATCCTACACAACCAGATACAACCAACACGTATAAGGATATTTTTCAGATTGACATAACTTAAAATGGTCATAGGTAATTACTTATCAATATAAGTATCCAAAAACCTCACATGTAGCTTTTCTTCACGGGGATCACAAAATGACTTATCTTTTGACCTTTGATGCGTTTTCACAAAAAGTTTAGATGCAGTACGCAATTGTCCATTATCTTTCATCTGGACATGTTAAGGAACTTTTAGAACTAAGCTTTTACTAGTAATTTATATGAAATTTAGGCCTAAGTTTAGACATTTCGACTTACCATTTTCTTTGCTATTTGCATAGATGATATCGAACCTTGACAATGCTTTGTGCCACCCTTCGGTCCACCCTTCATGTTGTGTAGATATTGCTTTGATCTCTTCTTAAATTCCGGACTAGATTTAACCTCTTTAAGTCTTTGTCTAATTGTTGTCGACATCCAAAAAATAGTTTTATGACTGGGCACCTTGTTTGCCTTGTTCACCATGTCCTTGAGACGAATGCCAGCTTTCTTCTTGAACTAAACCTTCACTACATGTGAATCTCTTTCGTTCCATTTGAATTTATCCTGTCATCAATAAATTAACACCAATGACATGTATTAGATATATTACATTTAAGAAGGTGTAAAAAATATCCAGCACCGCTCTATAGATTATTCATACCCTGAAAAATCTCCACCATTGATTTTTTTTTGCGATGTCTGATGAATTTTTCCAACAAGTGTAAGGTGCATCGTAATACGATTGAATAATGTCAGTTATAACTTGAACAACTGAATTTGCATCGAACCTGCAAATTAAATGTCGCAAACAACCTAAAGAATAGAGAATTTATGAGAAGTAAATAAAAGCAGAGTAAAAACAATAAATATTACCAAAGTGCATCAGGTGAAAGAATTAAAGTGGACGCTGGATTTCCATGAGTGTTCTCTCAGTGGGATTAGCAAATTGTTCTTGTTCATCATTCTCCACATTGATGGGCTGATTCGGCTCTTGAGTCTCGTCATCCAATTCCTCCTCAAGCGATTGTTCAAACATGGAACCTCGTAGCCTATTCATGTGACCAACCATCTATCTTTCCAAAAAGCAGCCATATGCATTAAAAAACAGAAATGAACACACAAATGATGTACGTAACATAGATGAGTGCAATCGCATACTTTAAAAATGTGAAATATGAATAAAAAAAGTAGATAAAAAACAGGTAACATAAATTAGTGTCCAAAACATAAAAATTTAATAAGCGTTCAAGGCATTAGATCTTAATTAGATAAACTGTCTACAAAGTCATCACTTTCAGCCTCGTCGTTGCTCGTTTCATCGTCGGACAATAATTCGTCTTCCTCACCCATTTCCATCTGAATTTGAAGATCATCATCATTTTCATGAAGCAATACCAGTTCTTCAAATCCATCCCTCGCCTCAATTCTGTCCATACCATCATTAGGATTCGACAAAAAAGGTGGGTCATCAATTACCTCTTCTTGGAATGGTATTTGTACTATGGGAATATCAATTGTCGATCTTACTTTCACAGGGAAAACAGCCCACCAACAATCTTTATCTTTATTAACGCTTGGGTAAGGCACATAGTATACTTGCTGAACTTGAAAAGCCAAAACAAATGGATCGTATTTTGGATATTTTTTCGTGTGAAACTGTGGATGCACTTTTGTACCATTACCCGAGGCAAACCAGTCACATTTAAACACTATAGTCTTATAACTTCTTGTTTCTCCACTATAAACGAGTTCAAACACTTCCTGTAGAATACCATAATAATTTGATACTTCCAGGCTCTTCACGCATACGCCGTAGTTAATTGTGGACTTGTTCTTCCCATATGTGTAAGTATAAAAATTATAACCATTCATGTAGTAATGATCAAATTTTCGTACATATTTGTAAGGACCAATAGCAAGAGTCTTAATACTATCTGTCTTGATATGTTTTGACTTTGTAACCTACAATTGTCGAAATAAATATTAAAAGATCGTACATATGTAACGTCCTAAAGTAAGGTAATATAATACTAAGGATCGATAGCAATAGTCTTACATATTTTTTTAACCACTCCGGAAATTGGTCTGCAAACTTGTTCCATATCTCGTTAGGACGTACCCGTGGATGTAAACTTTTCAACTCTGTCTCAAATAACCTTAAAAACAGAATGACTTTCAATAAGAGTTTGATAAATAGATAAACTTACCCAAGTTAGTAAAATGTTTGTAATTTTTCAGATATAGATAAACTAACCAAAATTAGTAGAATGTTTGTAATTTTTCTTACCTTTCGTAATCTTTCAGCAAATCACAATTAGCTAGTACGTAGCCATGAGCAACTTGATAGTCCTTATCATCCAAATTATGTATCTCGCCACTAGTACTAGCATGGCCCACGTTAATAGAAAACAATGGAGGAAGATTTGGATCTCCTTCTGGATTATTTCTTGCAGCATTTTGAACGATATCTCTAGCCTTTGTGTCTACATCAGACTCGAAATAAAAGGTACAGAAGTTAGAAATTTCTTCAGTGAGATAGGCATTGCAAATAGATCCTTCCACCCTCGCTTTATTTCCCACTTTTCTTTTTAAATGATTGGGAAATCTATTACATGAATTTGAGATTAGATATAATGTATAACAAAATAAATGTAATATATAACAAAAGATATAATGTATAACAAAATTGATATGGAGTAAATATGAGAAATAACTGAACAGATACCTTTCGAAAGGATACATCCATCTATAGTGAACTGGACCCCCCGACTTTTGCCTCATACGGTAAATGGATAGGTAAATGCTCAATGACATTAAAAAAAGCCGGAGGAAAAATCCTCTCAAGTTTGCAAATAATTTCACCAATATTCTCTTCTAATCGAAGCACATCTTTAATGTTTAAACAAGAAGAACAAATGTCTCTAAAAAATTGTCTAATTTTTGTTATTGCTTTCCATACATGAACAGGAAGCAACTCTTTTAAAGCTACGGGCAACAACCTCTCCATAAATACATGGCAATCGTGTGATTTCATGCCAAACAGTTTAACTTCTCCCAAGTTCACACACCTACCCAAATTAGACGCATAACCGTCAGGAAACTTAAGGTCAAGTACCCATTTGCAAAGAAGTTTTCTTTTTTCCTTAGACAGCACAAAAGGAGCACGAGGCATTGTCTCTTTTGTGTTGTCATCATGAAGGTGCAACTTTTGGCGCTTACAGTGATTCGCCAAATCCTTTCTTGTCTTCTTGGTATCTTTGGTCTTACCCTTAACTTCCATTATTGTGTGAATAAGTTGATCAAAAAAGTTCTTCTCGACAAGCATTACATCTAAGTTGTGGCGTATTAGAAGTTTGCTCCAATATGGAAGTTCCCATAGTATACTTTGTTTTGTCCAGTTGTGCTCAGAACTTCTTTCGCATGAATTATTATACTCAGTAGCTTTAGGCAAGTTTGACACGCGTCTCCAAATACTTTCTCCATCTAGCCTTGGTGGAGGTGTTGAGTGATCAACTTTGTTTCTCACAAAACTATTTTTATTCTTGCGAAACACATGATCAAGATGTAGAAATTGCCGATGACAATCGAACCAAGTTTGTTTATGGCTATGTTTAAGATAGAAAGACTTTGATTTCTCCATGCAATAAGAACATGCCAACCTTCCCGCCGTACTCCAACCCGAGAGCACACCGTATGCGGGAAAATCACTAAAAGTCCACAAGAGTGCTGCTTTCATATTAAAATTTCTCTTTTTAGATGCATCGTAAGTGGCTGCCCCAACATTCCACAAGTGCTTCAATTCTTTAATTAAAGGTTGCAAATATATATCAAGTTTCTGACACGCGTCGTTTCGATGTGTCAAACGATATTTATAACAAGACTTAGCACGGTGGCAAGTCAAGGTCGGTCCACAGGGACGGTGGGTATTCGATATGCAAAGTCAAAACTAGCTATGCTCAAGGGTGTCACGATATAGAAGTGGATTTGAAACTAATCTAAGAACATTGAGTAAATGCAAATAAGTAGGAAATTAAGACAAAACTAAGATAATCAAATGACAAGCAATAAAAGGAAAGTCTAGGATCGGTGGGTTCAAATGGGTAATTTGGGCTCTAGTGAGTCGGGTTCATAGCTAATGGGTAGTCAAACTTGGGCGCGGTGGATTGAGGCTTTCGATCTTACAATCCCTCCCATATACCAAACCAAGCTAGCTCTCGCGTACACAAGGTCGATATACCAACTAAATGCAAATCCTAACATATTCCGAGACTATCGATCTTACGGAAACGTATGATAAACATGAATCATACAAGTTTGTCAAGCAAGCATTTCATCAAACATGAGGTATGCATAAGTTGGAAGAAAGACAATTAATCAACAAATCAAGCCAACAAACAAAGATTAACCCTCATTAAAACCCATTATCCCCCACTAACCCTAGATTAGTCACTACTCACTACTTAACATGAGGATTATGGAAGAATAATATATGAAACTAAGACAAGACATAATGATAAGAAGGAAACAAAACATGTAATTTAATGACAAGATTAACAATATATGAAAAGAGATTAAGAAGATATACCAACTAATTAAGGCAAAAGATGAACAATAAAAGAGGAGATCTTTGGTAAAGGTGAAGACTTTGTCACCAATCTTCAAGTACAAAACCAAGAAATCCAATTACATCACTAGATCTAAAGCTAATTAGAGAGTAATTGAGAAAAGATTAAACTAATTAGGAGGACTAATCTAATCTAATCTAACTAATTTTTAGTCTAGGGTTTCGTGCCCTTTAATTACATAAGAGGGTCTATATATAGGTTTACAAAATGAAGGAAAGATGGGCCTCGAGAAGCTTCATGGACTGACAAAGTCACGACCGTGAAATGGGTTTCACGGTCGTGAAAGACGTCTCACGACCGTGAAACTCCAAGTCACGGTCGTGAAGGAGTTGGCAGAGCAAGGTCATGTTTCACTGACAAGTCACGACCGTGAAGTTCATTTCACGACCGTGACATAGGTTTCACGACCGTGACATGAGTTTCACGGCCGTGAAACCAAATCCACGAAAATCCTAATTTTTGGTAAAGCATCTCACGACCGTGAGATGCATTTCACGACCGTGAGATGCATTTCACGACCGTGAGATGCATTTCACGACCGTGAGATGCTCATTCCCCTTCTTCCTTCGCTTGACTTTGTTGTTTCCTTCTCGGTTTCGCTTGCCTTGACTCGGGAGGGCTTTGGCGCGTCGAGTAGGGCCCCCAAGGGTATGTGGGCCCCCCAAGGTGTGCCGTGGGTCCTCCGAATGATTCACCTTCTTCTTTGTTGATCAAAAATAGGTAGAAATCGCCCCAATTGACGGTTTACCTACAAAAGCACGATAAAAGCGAGAAATATGCTAGAAGAAGGTAAAACATGTAGAAACGCTCCTAGGGAGCGTTAAAGGCAAACAAAACGAGATGAAAAAGGGGTGGAAATGTGGGGTGAAATGACACTATATCAATAGTCTTATAAGTTAATTGTTATAGAAAATTTATGAAAATGACATTAACGTAAATCTGTGTCGCACGGGCATAAAATATAGTACTAAACTAAAACTAAACTAAAAAGTAGAGAAGAGAAGTTGTTGTTGTGTTCTAGTGTTGGATTGTATTGAATTGTATGGTGCAAAACACTCCTTATATAGGCTCAAGAAAGCGCGTCCCATTAATGTCGAACTTATGAGCAATGATGTCGAGTTAAGAGGGGTATGTGAGGAGTATAAACTCATAGAATAAGGTAACCCCGATCGGGTTTGGGTGTCCCCGATCGGGGACGCATCTATCTCAGTACACGTCGCTCATTTCTTCGCTCTTTAGTTTCCAATTGCAGCGCCATTGGTCTTGGATCTTCACCCCCGATAGGGGACGTGTATAAGCATCACTTGAGCCTTATTTCAACCTTAAAATTTCCTATGATCATGTCCCCAAGGGATAGGGGTTGGCGATAGGGGTTGAAGATGGTAATTGAGCAAGCATAGTAAAACCGTCATAACTTGCTCGATCTTGTTCAGAATGACTTGAAACTTGTTTCCTTTGACTCTCAACTAGGGATGTCAATGGGGCGGGGTGGGTGCGGAGGATGGGTAACCCGCACCCGCATCCGCGAACTATAAAGCGTACCCACACCCGCGCCACGACTCGTGCGGGTTGAACTGTTCAAACCCGCACCCGCCCCGCGGGGACTCGCTAACCCGCCAAATTACCTTTCTGCTCATAATTTTTTTTTAAAAAAAACAAATCATGAATCTAAACATATTAAGTTTTGTACGACTTATAGAAATAGTATTCGGAAAGTGATATGAAATAATTTCACATTCAATTAACTAGTACATAAGCTACCAAACAAGTCTATTTTCTTAGTTTAGCCTTTATCTTTTTAAAATATTCATTTTTTTGTAAAATTTTACTTAGCTAGATGTATACTATAGGTGAGCCGAAAATCATTAAGGCGGGTATAAGCGGGGCGGGGACATGCGAGGCGGGTGGTGTGGGGTGGAGTAGGTACGGAGCGGGTCTCATGTGATACCCGCACCCGCCCCACGACCCGCGACGAATGTCACTTTTGATACCCGCCCCCGCCCCACCATCCGTCAAATCATTACCCGCACCCGCCCCAAGTGGGGCGGGTGTGGGGCGAGACCCGCCAAGACCCGCCCCATTGGCATCCCTACTCTCAACCTTCAAAACTTCATAGCACGCCATCTTAAGCTCATGTAATAGTCCTTACTAGCTTCACCTTGCTTGGTATTCATACAAATTTAAGGATTTGACGTAGAAACGACCTAAAATCGCTTCATATCCTACAAAGGACATTAAAACACAAGAATACCTCCAAAGAAGCAATTAGCTCATAAAATCACTATAAATAGTGACTAAGAACATGTAAAATCGAGCTAATATAGGGGAGAAAAGTATATACAAAATGAATGATCCACTCACTACAAGAATATAGTGTATTAGCGACGGAAATTTTGCGACGGATATGTAATCCGTAGCAAAAACATACTTGCGACGAATTTTGCGACGGGAATTACTATTTGCGACGGATTTGCGACGGATATTCCGTCGCAGTTCATTTTCACATATGGCGCCCTACTTTTCACATGGCGGGAAATTATGCGACGGAATTGCGACGGATTATCCGTCGCTAAATAAGATACTGCGACGGACTTGCGACGGATAGTCCGTCGCAGAGGTGAATAATTGGCTGACAAATTGACCAAAGGTAGAAGACACGTGTTTTTTTCTGCGACGGAATATCCGTCGCAATACCTTATTTAGCGACGGACTTGCGACGGAAATTCCGTCGCAAAGGTAAATAAATGACTGACACGTGCTTTATTTCTGCGACGGACTTGCGACGGAAAGTCCGTCGCAGGGTCTTTTAAATGACTAAACTCGCATCTCTTCCCCTTTACCGAAATCATTTTTATTAAACCTAAATCCCCAAATTGACGACGGCGACGACGACGACGACGGCCACCACAAAGACCACCACGACGACCCACTAAATTCTTCCCTCCTCTCTCTCAGGTCTCTCTCTCTTTCTTCTCTTATTTATGTTTTCATGTGTTTTGTTCCCTCCGGCCACCCACCGGACCACCCACCGGACCACCCCCCTCCTTTTCCCCTTCCCTTGGTCGCCCTTTCCCCTTCCCCTTTCCCCTGCCCCTGGCCGGACCCCGCTGCCACCACCGGACCACCCCCCTCCTTTTCCCCTTCCCTTTCCCTTTCCCTTTCCTCTTTCCCCTTTCCCCTGCCCCTGGCCGGACCACCCCTCATTCTTTCCCCTGCCCCTTTCCCCTCATTGATGAGTATTAAAGTTGTGAATATGTTAGTAAGTTACTACCTTTTCCCAAATTTTGATTGAAGACGGATCGACCCGTCTTAAGTTTAAGACGGATTAAATCCCCCTCATAAAGGGCAAATAAAGTGTAAGTGGGTTATCTCCTCACTTATCTCCTCACTTATCTCCTCACTTAAGTTTAAGACGGATTAAATCCCCCTGCCGCCGCCCCCACCCCACTGCCACCCTCCCTCCTTTGAATTGTTGTAATTATTAATATTATTAATATAGATAATTATTATTACTCCCTCCGTCCCGGTCATTTGTCGTGCTTTACTTTTGTTACAATTATTAAGGAAATGTTGTTCATATACGATAGACTTAGTACCCGTTCAAGAATTACGCATTAGGTGTAATTCTTGAATAGTCCCCGTTTTGGGACTGTCTTTGAATCTTTAATGCCATTTATGTGGTAAATACTAATCATTTTTTTAATTGTTATTTGACGATTAAGTTTGGTTGACAGTTCCTTTAATGTTCTCTGAATACATATGGAGAGTGACAAGTCATTCAACCTTGTGTATTTGGAGAACTGTAGGGAATTGCTGCCGAATTTTCGTCTCATAACAATTAATTAAATGATTAGTATTTACTAATGGTATGAAAGATTCAAAGATGGGTTTAGGTTGGAGAGATAAGGACCCCATGAACTCGAATATTACTTTTTTTTTGGCAGGTGGAAGATGTTGTTGTTGTTGTTGTTGTTGTTGTTGTTGTTGTTGTTGTTGTTGTTGTTGTTGTTGTTGTTGTTGTTGTTGTTGTTGTTGTTGGAGGTTGGAGGTTGGAGGTTGGAGGTTGGAGGTTGTTTGTTGTTTGTTGTTTGTTGTTTGTTTCTTTGTTGTTTGTTGTTTGTTGTTTGTTGTTTGTTGTTTGTTGTTTGTTGTTTGTGTAATATGATGTGTATTAGTAGTTATTGTTGTTATTGTTGCTATTAGTAAAATTTTAGTTCTTGTTATTATTGTTTTGAATATTTATTTAAGTCGATAATAATAATTATAAACGTGTATGTAGATTTGAAATGAAAAGAGTACAACGGGCATGAATGTATGAAAGATTGGATTGTAATAAAAAATTAAGGCAGGAGTTTGTAATGGGCGTTAATGAATTCATTAATTATGTTAAGAATCAAGAAGATTACGGTAGATGTAAGGAAATTAGGTGCCCATGTGTAAAGTGTAGAAATCGCAGATTTTTAGTCGAACAAGAAGTACGAAAACACCTAGGGCTTTGGGGCTTTTGTGATGACTATTATGATTGGGTGTGCCATGGTGAAAATTTTCCCGTTGAGGAGAGGTCTGACAATCCCTATAGGGATATGGTGGAGGATGCGTTGCGCGACAACATTAATGAAATTATAATGGAAAATGTTGACGCCGAAGGGGTTGATGAATCTCCAAATCCTAATGTACTAGCCTTTTTCAAAATGTTGGAACATGCCAATAAACCGGTGTATGAGGGGAGTCGTATCTCTCTATTGCAGTCAGCTTCCCGGTTGGTAACTTTGAAATGTGAATACAATTTACCCCACAAATGTGTAGATGGTATCGCGTCATTTATAGGGGACATTATTCCTGAAAATCATGTGATGACGCGTAACTTCTATGAAACCAAAAATATTCTTAAAGCTCTTCAACTGCCTTATGAAAAGATAGATGCGTGTGAAATAGGATGTATGTTGTTTTGGGATGATGATAGTCTTCTCGATAAGTGTAGAAAATGTGGTAGAGATCGATATAAAAAACACAAGAATGCAAATGGCAAAAGGGTTGGGAAAAATATTTTAACTTATTTCCCAATAGGACCGCGTTTGCAACGACTTTATGCCACAAAACTAATTGCGGCAGAGATGCGGTGACATCATGAAAATCCACGTGTCAGCGGGATAATGTCTCATCCAAGTGACGGCGAGGCTTGGAAACATTTTGATCGCATTCATCCTTCTTTTGCAAGTGAGCCTCGAAATGTTCGACTTGGTCTTTGTACTGATGGTTTCGCACCTTTCGGTCAATACGGAAAGTCGTACTCCTACTGGCCGGTAATGCTCACTCCATACAATTTACCACCCTGGCTATGTATGAAAAGACAGTTTATGTTTCTATCATTACTTATACCCGGTCCGAACAGTCCCAAAAAATTTCTTGACGTTTATTTACAACCGTTAATTCGCGAGTTGAAGCAGTTGTGTGAGACAGGGTTGTACACATACGACGTCTCTAGAAAGCAGAACTTTGATCTTAGAGCCGTACTATTATGGACTATCAATGACTTTCCTGCTTACGGCATGTTATCGGGTTGGTCAACTGCTGGTGACCATGCGTGTCCATATTGTATGGAGAAGGAGACTAAGTCGTTTTGGCTTTATAAAAGTAGAAAATGGAGTTGGTTTGATTGTCATAGACAGTTTTTACAACCTGATCATGTTTTCCGCAAAGATAAAGTTAATTTTCGAAAAGGACGTGTAGAGAAAGATTTTGCT